>VWYK01068796.1:0-23509 GCA_013399775.1 Semnornis frantzii
CTCCCAAACCATCACAACACTTCTCCCTCAGCCCTGCAGCTACAGGATTTGCTCCTCTGAGCGATGCTGATAAAGGGGATATTGGATGCCCCCTCAGGCATCACTCCTAGACCACCAAACCCTGAAAGAAATGACTGGTGCAGTTCATTCTGTTTGGTGCCACTGCTGGCACATTGATCAGAGACTAAAGGAAGTGAAGTATCTGTGACAAGGCTCTCCCTTGGCAAAGTGGTCTCTCCGGAGTTGGGAGTGAGGCACATCTTGTCTGTGCCTCACCGTTTTCCTGGAACTAAAGCCAGATCACAGTGTGCACTCAGATCATCTGGTCATTTTCTTCTGATGCCAAATTAGGCAGAGATTAAGTGTAGCACTTTGTAACAGCTGAACAGGTGTGCTTGGAGACAGGAAAACTGAGGAAAGGAACAGCAAAAGCATATGCAAACTCTAGTATACTTATTTTTCAGAGGAAAAAGGCATAACACAGGGGAAATCAAGAAAATACAAACATCTACAAAATCTAATCAAATGCAGTATTAAAGAGCATGAGTTTGAGCAAAACAATCAGGAAATCCAGATGTTACACTTCCAGCCAAATACCTCCACCTGCTATTTATACCTAGGGCAGGTTTATCTGGAAGCATCCCGAGCAAGGCAGGATGCAACCATCTTCAGCAGTCAGTGAGGGGACACAGGACTGTCCCACAAGCTTTTCAGTGCACCCTGAATGGGGGAGGTGAACTGTCCTCAGGAGCTGCCTCCTTCCCTAATAATTATACTGATGCTTAGACCTCCAGCTGGCAAGTAGCAAGCTTCCAAATGAATGTTAACTGAGATGAAGCCAGCCTGTGGTGCACATTATACAACATTTCTGTCTATATAAACAGGGGGGAAAAAATTTATTCAGGCTTGTTATCATTTTTTTTTTTTTTTAAATCTTCTTTTTCCTGCCCTTTTGGTGTCTCAATTTACCACCTTCACAGTATATTACGAAGCCTTTTTTACACATGGACCTAAATTTCCTCCTAGACACACTTATTAAATCCTCATTGAAGGTGAAAGAGAATTTCACACACTACTCTGGGGAAGGTGGTTGAACTGAGGAAGGTTTTTTTTTTTGCTTTCACATCAAGAGAAGAAGGGACTTGTCAGTCACATCAAGGCATTAGTGTTTTGTAGCATTCTTTAGGCTTGCACTGATGCTACTGATCAGAAATGAACAGGGAGCATAGCAGAGCTGTAAGCACAGCTCTGAACCTGTGAAATGCTGAGACAGGTCAATCTTAGATGACTGCTATGGGTATTGAGAGGGGTGCTGAAATAAGCAATCTGTGCCTGCAGGATCAAACCCCAGCCACACAACTCATCAGCAAAGAACATGACAAGAAGGATATCAAACTGTTGGAGCAGATCCAGAGGAGTACCACAGAATGATCAGAGAGCTGGAGCATCTCTGCTGGGAGAGTTGAGGCTGTTTGGCCTGGAGAAGAGAAGGCTCTCAGCAGACCTTAGAGCAGCCTTCCAGTACCTGAAGAAGATCTACAAGAAAGCTGGGAAGGGCCTTTTACAAGGGCTTGTAGTGATAGGACAAGAGGGAATAAATTGAAGCCTGAGGAGGGTAGATTTAGACTGGATGTTAGAAAGAAATTCTTCACAGTCAAAGTGGTGAGACATTGGAACAGATTGCCCAGGGAGGTTGTGCATGTTCCTTCCTTGGAGGTGTCCCAGGTAGGGCAAGCCAAACCTGGGCTAGTGGAAGGTGTCCCTGCCCACGGCATGGGAGTTGGAACTAGATGACCTTTAAGGTCCCTTCCAATCCAAACCATTCTGTGATTCCATGACTAAAAGTCACTAAAAGCAGAGCCTCTGTCCAGGCCTTCTGTGGAAAGCAGATTAAGGACTTAGCAGTCTGAGTTGGGTTTTTTTTTAATAGAATATCAATGTATTTACTCTCTGCTATATTTTCATTCAATTCATCAAATAAGTATTATCTGTTAAAGATTATGCACCTGGCTGTAAAGGTCAGCCATTTCAGTTTATGTTTGAAAGAAACCTTGGCCTTTCCTAAAACTGCAGATCTTTGTGTATAACCTGTCTCTCCTGCCTCCAAAACTGCAAGGCAAAAAAAAAAACCAAAAAGGATTTGATAAAACAGAGGTCTCCATTCACAAGGCTTCCACCTTTGAGCTCCCCGTGGGCTGCCTGCCTGCCAGAACGCTCTTCAGAAACCAGCCAGTGGGATACACAGGGCCAGTCATAAGAGATGCTGCCTTCCCAAGGAGAGATTGGAGACAGGTGGAAAGAAAAGTCTTTGCAAAGTTCAGCAGGCCAAATTTCTCTTTGAATTACAGCAGGACAAAGCTGATCTAATCCTGCCAAAGGCAATGAGGCTATGCTGAGTTTACACTGCAGGAATCTGAAATCAGAATTCGGCCTGCCACCTTCAAAGTCACAAGGACTTTTTCCCAGCGCTTAGGAGGTCTGGCATCAGTAACACTTCAGCTTGTTCAAAGAGGATGTAAGAAGGCCACCATTAGTGTTCAATGCATCACTCAAGTAATGCTTCAGGCCTCTTTTGCACATCAATAACCATGCATGGAGATGCAGCACTGTTGCCTGACCGTCCTCCAAGACAGAAAAGCTTTACTGGGGGTAGAATGAGGCAGGATAACTTTACCACATGTGCAACTAATTCAAGGAGAAAGAAGGAAAAAAAGCTCTGTGATTATTTCATTCAGTGACTATTTCAGAGGCTGACAGAAGAAAACTAATTTTTTTGCAGCAGCTGAACTATTTACTACTGGTCAAAGACTGAGAAACTAATTTTTGATTAATTTATTCCCATCTACTCACCTATGATAATCTGCACTGTTTTCTTGTTACTCACTGTTACCCTGTTACAAGGTAAACAAAAGAGAAAGTGCCTGAATTTCGTGGCCCACTAGATCTCTTTCCATAGAAAGGCTGCCACACTGGGCAACTTAATTGTCCCTCTTCATCCAGTTAGATCAAATTCTGACTAGTTAAATGTCTCACGTTCACTTAGAAGTGATCTGTAAAAGAAAAAGGCTATCAGCTCACATCCCTATTTAGTTCTTTGTGATACAAAAAATGTGCTCTGAGGGTTTCCTCAACAAAGGTCTTGGCCCCGACTCTGTCTGGCACTGAGCCTGCAAGGAAAAGGACGGTTCACTTCTCTTGGGTATTCCCACTGGCCCACAGCTGCAAAGAGGCCACTCTGGTGTGAGTTCTGGGTCCTGATCCTCCCAGGAGGAAGGCTTGTATGAGATGCCCATGAAGGCTCCCCTAAGGTGAGAGTTATCAGCTGGCCAAAGATACTTCTCCCTCTGCATGCCCTATGCAAAACCAAGAGTGGGAAGAGTTGTTTGAGTAGTAATTCCCCAGAAGACTGGTTGGGGCCCAGGACAACAGTGAACTGTCAGTGATAGGAAGGAATAAAGTAGTGCAGAGAAAAAAGGAAAGATTTATCTGGGCTGGTTCAGACTGGTTAGTTGCTACAGCTAACACCTATTTAACTTCAGGAGCTAATGAACACTTCTGAGAGAGGATGGCTTTATTAAAGATTCAATTATTTTCCAATTAAGATGTAAGAGCTGTATTACATGTCCCTGAAAATACCACAATGTCCTCCCAGCTGCATGCAGGGAAAAAAAAAGAACCAAGACAGCATCCTTGGCTCTTCTGTGGTAAAACACAGGCAAAACTAAAACCTTTAAACAAACCAACCCTCAGTTGTCAGGGACTCTTAACCCTTCCCAAGGGAAAAGAAAAGGGCTGATTCTTTTGCAGCTCTCTTCTGCTCCTTTCCTTCCTCGGTTTTTCTCTGTTGCAGATAACTCCACATGACTAATAGGTTCTTCTCAGCAGTCCTACACACATTTATCTCTTTAAATCTCTCTTTGAATCTGAGACTCTTTAATCCCCCAACCCTTTGGCCTCATGAGACTATACCTGAGGATCACAGAGTAAGATATTTCTTTCTGGTTTAAGTATCAACCTCCAGGCCTGCAATAGAAGGAAGCTCAAATTTACCTTATCTGCCATGATCATAGAGGAGCCTCCGTGGATGCCCAGGATGGGAGTGAGGGTCTGGGCAGAAATGAAGTCCAGGATCTGGGCAATGGCTTCCTGGTCTGTGTCATCGGCGAATACTACCCCTTGAATCTTCCGGTCTGACATGAGGTCACAGATGCGAGTGATGATGCTCTTGGGATCTGTCTCATTCATGGCCACCAGCTCCACCCGAGGCACCACTGAAAGGTGGTGGAAGTCATCTTTCTCGTGGGCATCTTTGATGGCCACTTCGTCTGAGGTCCCCACCAGGATAACGGCGATGCCAATGCTTGGGTGGCTTTTCTGGGCGTGGGCCCCGCTCCCTGTCGTTGCGAGGACTGCCAGCACCAGCCAAAACCTTGGACAGTAGCACTCCACCCTCGGCCTCATCTTCGGCTCTTACACTCCCTGAACGAGGAAGGCAAAAAAGGAAGAGAGGAGAAGTAAGAAAAAAGGAAAGTGATTAACTGGCAATCAATCATGCACTGAGCCTTCAAGGAAGATCCATTGACCTTCCTCAGCCATCAGCCCACTTCCCACCAGTCTGTCTTGCCTAAGCCTTTGGCTACATTTAGAAATGCACTCTCTGTTAAAGTTGAGGGAGGGGGTCAGACCAGTCCAGCCTCTACTTTTTGGAGTTTGGAGTCACTTCAGACAACAGCTGTCGGCAGAAGAGAGGATGTGTCATCTCTTAGGTCCCATGTCACTCTGAGACCCAAGTCGAAACAGATAGAGAATTGTCCTTTGAGGGGAAATTGGCTGTCTGTGAAACTAATTGCTTATGTCAAGCCCAAGTCTAAGAGCTTGCTCTCCACACAAAAGAATTACTGGTGATTGAGACCACTTCAGCCTTCTGCTGGAGGTACAGGCAGTGAGGGAAGCTGAAGGGATCAGGCAAAGAAGGACTGCCTTCTCCTTTCTCAGCACAGCCCATCCAGAATAAAGTGAGATCGAATGGGCAAAGCCATTGGATGGATCCCTGCGTACAAGTGCCTCCATCACACACAGCCTCTCTGCCACCAGGACACAGAATCACAGAACATTAGAGGTTGGAAGGGAAATCCAGAGAGCATCAAGTCCAACGCCCCTGCCGAGAAGGATCACCTAGGGGAGTCCACACAGGAATGCACACAGGCAGGTTTTGAAAGTCTCCAGAGAAAGAGACTCCACAATCTCTCTAGGCAGCCTGCTCCAGTGCTCTGTCACCCTCACTGTAAAGAAGTTTCTCCTCATGTTGATGTGAAACCTTCTGTGTTCTGTGTTCCAGTTTGTACCCATTGCTCCTCGTCGTATTACTGCGCACCACCGGCTCCAGCCTGCGGTACAATGAACCAGGTGCCTCGCATCCACACAAAGTTCATTTCTTTTTAAACAGCAAAGAACACAACATTTCCCCCCGGTGGTCATGGCCAAATCTGGATCAATGCAGTGTGGGCAAGACATTTCCTCCAAGCCCATATGACAGCTATTTTTGCCCAGAAGCAGAAAGACCCATGGAGCTTAGAAAGATGCACCCTCAGCTATGACAGCCAGGGATGTTACGCCAATCTGTTCCCTGAACTTGGCCACTTCATTTCATAATCATAACAGTGGAGATGGAAAAACCCAATGAGGTCATCTCTCCAGCCCCTGCCTGAGTGGGACTGTTCCCTGTGGGTTTGTTCCCAGCTCTTTCTCTATTCAGTCCAGTTTTAATAATAGTTTGCATTTCCACAGCACTCTGTCCTCAAGGTGCTTTACAAACCCTACAAATTAATCCCTGCAGTACCTATGCAGTGTGAATATCAGAACCCCTCCTGGGCTGGGGACAAAATAGAGCAGCGTACCCCAGTCTGTTCACCACCCCTGTGGGAGGCAGCATTGCTCAGTGTGCTCACCTGACACCATGCTGCTGTCTCCAGGAGATTTCAAGCATTTCAAACTAAAGAAAACTTTGTCTCAGCACAAAAGGTCCTGATCAGCTATTCATGTCCATAACTATATTCCTCATCAAGCAGGCTCACTTGGAATAAATACACCAGCCCTGTGCTTCTTTGGACTACACTTCTGGACTTAGGGGTTCAAGAACAGGACCCTTCTATACTGTTCACTGCTACAGATGCCTCTATTGAATTCACAGAAAACCACAGCAGTAAGGACAAGGTTAGTAAGGTTTTGGTGAAGCTGGAGGTCTGCAAAACAGCCCTAACAGTGACCCACAGTGAAAAGGCACAACAGACCCCATCTTACCCTGGCCAGGAGAGCACACAGGCTCAGCACCTGCTCCCTCATTGTCATGCTGAGCAGAGAGAATGTATCCTGCGTTGATATTACCACATAAATAAGCAGATAATAAAACAGATAATAAATATGCACTGGAGGAACCAAATCCACTTAGGAGGCCGAAAGGGACCGCGGGTGCGAAGCGCCAATCGATTCTAAACTCTCTGACGGATCCACTTCCTGAGAGATGCTCACAAGGAGAACCAAGAGACTTTGAGAGTTTGGCAAAATGAACAGCTAACTTCATTCCAGCAGGACTGTTATCCTCCAATTACGAGTCACTAAATTAGATTCCTTCACAGTGAAATGCAGTCCCCACTACTGCAATGCTTTATTAACTTTAATGCACTCCATACACTGTCTCTCACTCTCTTGCTCACTCGCTTTAATGCTATATTTGTTCTCTTTAAAATATGTCTCCTGTGGTCTCCCTGCACAGACTCACACAGTATATTATGCTTGCTTAGGCAGTGGCTAGCTCTGATGCTCAGGGAGCAGAGTGCATTTTTTTTTCCCCAGCCCCTCTCCCACCAGGAATACTGTACCAAGCCTTCCAACCCATGCCTCAGATAACAGCGATGAGGGAACTACGCAAGCAATCATGGCAGTTGTCCGCCTTCATGCCCAGGCATGGACTTCTCCCACTGGGAAAAAATGTTGGCCAAGAAACCCATTCCCTTCTCATCACCTGCACCAAAGCCAACAAATCTCCAGCACCTGTCTCTGAGCAACAGAAAAGAGTCTAGATCCTAAAGAACATATAGGTACCAGCCTGTTGAGTGCCTACCACATGGGATGTGCCCCCCAAAGAGATTTTTCCATTCAACACAAGATGACAGAGTTCACTGTATAGTGCCAGAGCCTCAGGGTCAGGCCAGACATTAGGGAGCAGCCAGGTCTAGGAGGCTAATGCAAAGAGGAAGTCATTTGTGCCTCCACCCTGGCATCTTCAGTTTGGATACCCAGCCATAAAGTCCTCTGGATCAAGCAGAACAATGCTTATGTAGCCTTTGTTGTACCACCCTTGACAGCTCTCCCTTCGTTTCTCACTCACATGTAACACTTCTGTCATGCTTCACATGTGAGCTGCACACCAGATAGCAGTGTCCTTCTGAGGGAACAACAGGTACCAGGTCCAGGCTGGGCTCCCTCATAGGATGGGACCCAGGGATGCAATAAGGTATGGGAACACCAATAAATCACACCTAACTGAGTGGTGATCTCCATCATTGAGCTGCCACAAGGCAGCAGCAGGTTCACTCTCGGTGCAGGGTGCTAAGCCATGAATATTGCACCAGGAGTGCTGATGGTGTTGCAATCCCTCCCTCCCCTCCTTGAGGTGACTTGTGTTCACAAACAGTAGTCACTGTCCACAATTCTGCCCACATACAAGTGCTGGCTGTTGCAGAAGGGCACAAATATCTCAGCAGCAGCCCCGAATCACTTTCCTCCTCAGATCTGCCTGACTACAAGTTCCTTTTGAACCTGTGCTAGAAGAGCAAAGGTAGGAATGAACCAGCAGAGACATTAGCAAATTAAAGGCAATCCCAGAACTGCTGTGAAAATGTACTTTTGCATACACAGCAGTTAAGTTTTATTCACTAATTTCAACATTGTTCAAATGCAAAAATCTGAGGCTCCCCAACCAAGGAAGCACCGGAGGAAGCATGCAGACCTCCTGCTGAGTTGTGTTCTTTTTTCCAGTGAAGAAGAGGACTGGAGAAATTCACCAGCAGCTGACAAGGCTATGGTGGTAAAAGAGGGCGTTTGCCTTTAGTCGTTTCAGGTAACTTCAATATTGCTAGAGTCTAATTTCACCAGTCCAGAATGGGGTTTTAAATGTGCTAAAATATTTTCTTTCCAAGTATTTTGCACGAGCAGATTTTTCCCTTGGTGATGATGATGTGGGGAAAGAGTGTTTGGAGTATTTTCTGTGATTTTGTCACCAATTTAGCAAATCCCAAACTCCAGTCTGGTAAGCAAAATCCTTTACACATTACTCCACACTACCATATTGTCCCTTACTCCCTGGAAAATAATAAATGACAGAGCCATTAGACAAAGTGGGTTTACAGACTTATCTCTATTTAGGTATAAACATGCCTGTAAAACCATTATACCTCTATAATCTCATTTTACTTAACCAATAAAACATAGCCACCTTGGTAGGGGAATGCAGCATCTGCTTAGTGCTGTAGAGAAATGTTACACAATTGCTGTTACAATGGGAAGGGGAAGCCAACTCCTCCAACTGAAAATGTAAGAGGAATGTAGGTAGTCAGACAGTAATTATTCAGCTTGGAATTTGGCCAGGACCAAAGGTTAGATTGCTTAAAAATATCATCAGAACCTTATTTGACACTGCATTTTTATGTGGATCAGATCTAAGTTTGGTATTAATAGAAAATTATTAGGCTGCACAGGCAAAATACAGCTCAGCATTTAGAGCTACTTCTGGATGATATTTCAAAATACAGAAAGGACACAAATAGGTCACTGTGCATTCAACCAGGTTAACTGCAAACACTCAGGTAGTGTACAGCACAGCCAAGCAATCTTCAGGGCAGAGAAGGAAACTCAAGAGAAATACAGGCTGCTGCTGGCAGTCTGGGGACAATCCTGTTGGGTGCTGGGACCTCTTTCTGCTGCAACTGTGCCAGCCTTGGCAGCCTTGTGCAATAGCACCTCAGGAGGGTGTTTGCAGGTCTCCAAAACACTATCCCCGAACTCAAGTGAAAAGAAGCCCTGCAATATTGAAGCTTTCCTGAAGACAGAGTTCCTAAATAGGAGGAAGACAACCACTGGGACGATGACCGAAGAGTCCACAGTAGCCATCAGCGAAGGCATAATGGCTCCATACTGGAGGAAGAAGAGCATCACCTACCTCCAGCCTTCTCCCCCTGTACTTCCCTGGAGGGCCACGTGGAACTTTATATCCCAGTGCTTTCTAGGCTGTGCTCACTGGGAGCTCTGATGATGTCCCAGAACTGATTAGAGGCCTCCATGCCATAGAATCTGAATTCAACTGCTAATTTTGCATCTGCACTACCTCCAATGCTAATTCCCAGCCCTACTCCCATCCCTGATTACTAGCCCAGTTCCAAGACTCACCACTACCCTCAGTCCCACAACTACCTGGAGACAGATGTCCTGTCAGACCCAATGTTACAGTACCCTTTGGTGCTTGCTCAACTTTGACAGCATCTTAACTCACATTGGATTCATTTCTCAGACAGTTTGAACAGTATCTGACAACGAACCAAAAAGCAATCCTTGCATAACAGGCCCTGCTTGGGGGTAGAAGAAATCCATCACCTGTGAGATACTTTACACTGCTGGAAGGTGCTTTGTGCCTGGTGTCCAAGACACCACAGAAAACAACAAATGTTCTAGAAGAAGCTGTATGGGAATTACTTACCTGTCTGGCAAGGAAGTACCTGTATGTCCAGACCAAAGAACACTATTTCTGTGTTTACCAGCTGCAGAAGACTGGTGCATATTTAATTTTTTTTGTCTACTATCCACCTTTCAGATAAACTACAGAAGCTAAGGGACAAAGAAAGGGACCAGACTGATTGCAGCCTCATAAACTTACTCCTAAGACCTGGGCTTTAAAGCTTTAAATCACACCATAAATTACACCTAAGTTTTGCCGACTCCTTGATTTTTGTAGCTTAGGTTTACCTCCCACTCTCATGGTTGCTGTCATCTCCCCAGTGCAGACAGGCTGCACATGATATAGCTCTGAAGAAGCATTTCTCATGTTTTAACAGTTTTTAACCACTGTTCTACTGCACCTTCAGTTCAGGCTATTTGTATGCTGCTAACTCTTGCACTGCTGTTCCTCATATTGCTGCTTACTAGGTAGGTGACATAAGTGCCCATAAATCTTCTTCTGGCTCACAGCCCTGTTGTTCCAGGAATTTTGTACACAGAGACAAAGGAGAGAGGGATGGATCTGGGGCACAATGGAAGTGTCTTGAAAGAGCTTGCACACTTCAGATGCTGATGAACAGAACAAATGACGCTGCAGGAAAAGTCTCCATACATTTGGAGTAAGGACATCACAGAGACAACAGAAAGTGCTGTGAATGTAAGAGCAATCCAGTACCTGGACCAAAATGGTTCATTATGGTGACTGACTGAACACCTCTTCAAGGGCATTACAGTAGTTTTAGTTGAGAAGTGGTGCAGTTTATTTTACCTATCTTTGAACATCACTTAAATTCTCATTCTGATATTTAGATGTTCTTGTGACAGTAGGAGAAGCTTTTCTCCAAGGCCTTTTGGGCAAGTGTTTTTTCTGCTCTTCACAACCACACACTTGTCCATGATGTTAACATTCCACACACAAAACTACTTATAAAAGTACTTCTTTTCCTTTATTTCTCCCAATCAGCCTTTTTTTCTTTTGGGGAAAGCACCATGCACCTCCAAAGCCTTCAAAGCTCTTGGAGTTCTCTCATTACCTCCTCCCGTGGACACTGAGTGGAAAGTTGCACATGTTCACTTCTATTCCCTATTTTTTTCCAAGCTGTTCTTTATTAAAGTAGGTACAAATTCCTCCCTGACTTAGGCTTTGTCAGATGCATCCCATACACCACATATTCATTCCTCCCCATCTCTGACAGCCAGTTTGCCTCTGCCTGTCCAATAGATCTATCCAAGGATAAGGTGGAAAAGTGCTTTCCCTTTTTCTGTCCCATGCAAAGGAGGAGAGCAATTCTCTCCTTATACTTAAGGCAGTACAAAGAATGCTTTGATCATCAATTAGACCCATATCATTCCCAAAAGATGAAGAACTATATCTCATTATGGTAGGCTTGCCCAAGGGTAAGTTCCCAGTGTCCTTCCCACTTCCTCCCACCCACATATTTTACATATCATGGGCTACAGCTGATAGTGCCACAGCCTGGGAGCTTCTGTTAAGACCAACACCAAGTGATTCACACAAACTATGAACTAAAATCCTCTGCTTAATATTCTTGCCCTTCCCCCAGTCACTCCAGGACTTCTGTTTTTGGCATCTGTTTTAGCACACTACCTGCTCTGAAACGACTCAAACAATAGGATTACCACTGCGAGGAGACGGCTCCAAGGCTCAGGAGAAGAAATGTTTCTCTAAACTCAGCCTAATTTTCCCCTTTGCCTAGCTATCCTGTTTCTTTAATAATACCTCACTCACTCAGCCTTCCTCTCGATTCACCATTTCCACCCTGAAAACGCTTGTAGGTGGTTATCTGATCGCCCCTTGGGACATCCTTCTGCTGCAGCAGAAGTTTGGCTGTGTTCATCCCTCCTTGTAAGCCGAGTCCCCTTGGGTCCTCCTCAGGATGATCAAGGGAGGACAAACGTAACAGCTCAGGAAGGGAGAAGAGAAGCGAGTCTGACCTGCTTATGCAGGCTGGCACACACATGCCGAGCTGCAGGAGTCAATGTCACACACACAAAAGCCATTAAGTGAGACAGCAGGTCAGTCTGGCATTGCCCAGTGCCAACTTCTAAATGCCAGAGCATAGAGGCTTGGCACGGCCGCCGCTCTCTGAAAGCCTGGCTTGCCGAGTCAGGCTGGAGCCACGGTTCCCCTGCCAGGATCTCACACCCCACAGCATCCCATTTGGACAAGTTTAGAGGGCTGAGACAGGCCCTCCCTGCCAGGGACTGAAATATCCTCACCACCTGCAGGGTTTCGTTGCCACAGCTGTCACTCCACGCATGCTCCATTTCAAACAGGGGTTTCAAACTTTACAAGACATTCACTCCTTTCCACTTGTTTTCCACTGTCATCTGTCCCATCTCACAAGTGGATCCAGGCTCACAGCAAGATCCTCCAAATGGAGGGACATGGTGGGGTGTGTGCAGGGCCCCTCCAAGGGGATTTCAGCATGACTAAAAGTAGCTTTGCCTCCCAAAGTGCATGACTACAGGCAGCAAAACGCCGCACCAGAGCTGCACTGCTTTTGTCACTCAAATCAAACAGGAACAACTCAGTAATCTGTGCAGCAATCCTCTTCCTTCCTTGCTTAATTCTCCACTTCCAGTTTTCATTTCCAAGCAGGAATCAACAGCTCATTAATAACACCAGGACATTAAAGACTGCAATTTCCAAAAGCTAGGGATCTAAATACTTCTGATCCATGAATATACATGGGAAACACAAGTTTAACTTCACTTGGATGGTTTGGATGTGCTCATCTTCATCACTTCTCATTATCTGCTGTATTAATTTGAGGTCTTCTATTAAACCTTAATCAGCTCTGCATTTTGTGCATTGGCAGGTTGATAAATTTTTAAATTTAAAAAATTAGATTTTTTTTTTTTACTTCTGAGAGTGGAAGAACTTTGCTGTTCTCTAGACTCTCTCATACACCTCACTCAGTACCTATTTGTTTCCAGAATAATTTCCTTAAAGGGAAAGCACAGAACAGGCAGATGGAGTTGAAGGCAGCTGTCAAATGACACACTGGTGCTAAAATCCCCTGGGTTACTCAAAGGCTCACATCCAGAGACAGTCTTAAGTTCTTTGGATGCCAGAGGTAAACACTACAAAAGCCAAATGGCAAAGGTATTTTTAAAACATATTTTAAAGGTATTTTTAAAACATATTTTAAGTGTGGAAAAACAATATTCTTACTTCATTTTTTTTTTTAGGTAGAAATTGAGTGATTCCTTCTTTTACAATGCTGAGAATGCCTCGAAGGGCATCTGAACCAGAGGGATAAAAGCCTCAAACTACAGCTGCACTTTGGCTAGAGTTGTCCAGTTTGCTATCAGTCTCATCAGATATAATGTATGACATGGGATAAAGATTGAAAACATAAATCTTCCCATCTCTTAGGAAAGATCTTTGTGGGTGTATGTTTGAGTTTTGTGGTCCGTGCAGCAAGGGCAAGCTAGGAGAAATTACTTGAACTACTCATTATGGCACCACCATTACAGCAAATCTTAAGCAGCCCTAAAGCAGAGTGCCAAAGCTCAACAGACCTTATCAGACTCTCATAAAGGTGTTACAGACAGCAGAATGGCAAAGAAGGTGGCTCGGTGCCCAAAATATCAAGATATGAGGGGTGCAAAGGAGCTGCTAAGTGGAGGCAGCAGGGTGGAGAGAGACAGAACCATTCTGTGAGCAGGGTCAGGACAAAGATGCAGTGCTACAGACACTGATGGGCCACATTTCACAAGCTGCCAGCATCCTTCAGGAGCCTTGTGACTTCTTGATTTCCACAGATATGCAGCATTTTGGAACAGGGTTTCCTCATCACTGGACTACATGAAAATGCCAGCCTTGCACATGAAATGAGACAAGGAAATAATCTGAAGTGAGAGAGACCAAGATGTGTTTTTTAACATGGGCAAAATGCATGTCACAACCATCAGAGCTAAGAGGGGTCAAAAGCTGGCTCTGGTCAAGCCATTAGAAATGATCAATGAAACTTTGTTGTGAGTCTCCTTCCTTGCAATTGCCTCCCCCTTGTCCTTTTTCTTTTCCTTCCTCTGGTCCTTGATAAAGAACTTTTATGTTTCTGTTATCAATACTTATAGAAAACAAAACTAAATCTACCTAGAAGAGTTATAGAATCATTTCAGTTAGAGAAGATCTTTAAGATGAAGTCATATCATTACCTAACTTTACCAAGTCTGGTGCTAAGCCATGAAGAAATACAAATAGTAACAAGGAAAACCCCAAGTGTGACACTAAAAAGTACACTCCCAACACAGAAGTATCCCAGAAACCACTCATCCCTTCAGAAAAATTTGATCCTTACAATAAATACCAAAGCCAGGGTGAAGGGAGAGTTGATAACTGCAAATAAGGAAATCTTTTCGGTGGTCTCATTTTAATTCTTCTTTCCCTCTTTACCCTCCCCACCCAGCACTTTCCCTTTTCCTTCTCTGTCCCTGAGTTCAGTGACCAGTAAGGCAGCAGCCATCAAGCCTCTGGATACAATATGCTTTCACAGTACATTAGTGCTGTGCACCAGACCATGCTGTGCTGCAGTTGTATGACAGGTCAGGGCTGATTCGTCTTACTGAGACCTTCAGTCAATAGTGTCTGCAAAGCTTTCCCAGTTGGAGGGGCCCAGCCCAGCAGCTGCTGACCTCTCCCTCTGCTCAACACTCAATCACAGAGTTCCAAGGATGGAAACATACACAGTCAAAGCCACATCTGGACCACAGCTAGTCACTGGTTGTCAGTGTTTCAGGAGCAGGGATGGGAAGGAACAATCCACCACAAGCAATTGAATATCATTTCCGTTCACTTTTCTTCTGTTGTTTTCTCCAGCCTCTCAAATTCATTCATGCTGCCTGCTTCAGTCACCTCTCCCAATTGAACACCTACCTGTTCATTCCTCCATGTGCCAGCCAAAGCACACAGGGATGTGTCAGCCCATGCTTCCTCCCAGCCCTACTCCAACACCAGTTTTCTCAAGGTGTAGCTCAGTCCCCTTGGGCCACATCTCATTTACACAAAAGGGCATTTGCAGCAGGGAAAAAATTAGTATTAGTAGCAAGAGCAAGAGAGAGCAACAACCAAAACCAGCCAATTGTCACAATAAAGAATACTCTACCAGCAAATTAAAATCAATACTATGGGCAAAGTGTAGCCATGAGTTACTTATGCTTTAAGGTCACTTTGCCCTGTGGGCATAAGAGGGTTTAGTCTAAAAGAAAACCCAGAATTTCAACATTCTACATTAACTTCCTTCAAGCTACAAAACATGCCTTGATCCATCACCCTTCACCACTTCCTTCATTCATCATCTACCTCAAATTCATTTTTTGTTCTACATGGCTCCCACAGTCATTTCATTCCACTCTTTAAGCACTGTCATTTTTTTGGCCCCAACCATGAGACCTCTTAGCTCACTTGCAACCACACTGTTAGGTATCTTGTAAGCATGACCAACGAAGCCTTCTTCCAATCCCTCATCCCACCACCTAAAACCAATAAGCATTTTTTGAAAGTGTAAACATCATTGTTTTCTTCCTCACCCTTTGCCTCATTCTATTCATCAGAAGGATGGAGATGCATCTTCTGTGCTTCATAGAGTCAGGATGTTTAATTATTTATGATATTTAAAGTACTTTTTGGCTCTCAAGCAAAAGAAACTACAGGAGCTGAGATTATTATTATTGCTTTCCATCATGCTTCCCTGAAGGCAGCGATGCCTTCTTGTGAGATCATATCCAACATTACTCACAGGATCCCAAGAGAGTGTATTAAAACCTGCATGTCCAAGATCTTTGGGACAATAAATCCTAGTTTAGCTGGAAGCAGAAAGGAATCACTGTAATATCAGCAATAGTTGTCAGTTTCCAGGCAAATTCCCTAATATTCAGTATCGACTTTGCCATGCAGACTCAAACTGCTGATGAGTAGATTCTGGTGAAACACATAGTCAGCAAATGATGCTTTGTTAAACATATCCTCATGAAAATAACATAGGATCATAGAATGGTAAGGTTGGAAGGGATCTCAAGGATCATCCAGTTCCAACCCCCTGCCATAGGCAGGGACACCTCCCACTAGCACAGCTCACTCAAGGCCTCCTCCAACCTGGCCTTGAACCCCTCCAGGGAGGGAGCAGCCACAGCCTCCCTGGGCAACCTGTGCCAGTGCCTCACCACCCTCACTGTAAACAACTTCCTCCTAACATCCAGTCTAAATCTCCCCTCTGACACTTCAAACCCATTGCCCCTTGTCCTGGCATTACAAGACCTTGTCAATAGTCCATCCCCAGCCTTCCTGTAGCCCCCTTCAGATACTGGAAGGCTACTCTAAGGTCTCCTGGAAGCCTTCTCTTCTCCAGGTTGCAGAGCCCAAACTCTCTCAGCCTGTCCTCACAGCAGAGCTGCTGCAGCCCTCTGAGCATCTTTGTGGCCTCCTCTGGACCTGTTCCAACACTTCCATGTCCTTCCTGTGCTGGGAGCTCCAGAGCTGCACAGAGGACTCCAGGTGGGGTCTGAGGAGGGTAGAGTAAAGAGGCAGCTCACAACACATTGTCACCTACTCCAAAACAGTTTCTTTGCTTGCAAAGAAAAGCAAGAGCAATGCAGAGCTTTGGAAAGCAAGGCAGAACTGCAGCAGGCAGCAAGCCTCCAGGGTCTGGGCTGGAGGTGCAGATCTTCTGAACATCAGGACTCATCTGCTGTTTCATCAAGGGATCTATCCTACAGGTCTGTCGTGAATCCAGGGAATATGGCTCCAGTAGCTGTTAAACATTGGAAATGCAAAGCACAGCTCCAACTCAATTCACTTGCAGAAACCCAAAATATGACACCTCCCAGCCTTGGGTCTCAGAAGTGGAGACTCTCAGACCCTGGGTTTAAACACATCTGGATGAAGTTGGCAGACCAGAATCACTTAGCTTTCCTAGTACAGTCTCAAAGTCCTGCAAGCTCTGGTTGCCTCCTAAACAAAAATCCTGGTCTTGCACCACAGAGCCTGGAGACCCCAATAGCCCTGCCCAGGCTACAGTGTCAGAGGTGCCAGAAATAGGAGATTTGTAGAGAAGTCCTCAGATGCATTGCTGAAGGCCCACAGCCTGGAGTCAAGCCACGAATGAAAGTGCCTCACAGCTGCTAACTCTACAAGCCTGGGAGTCAGGAGAGGAAACTAAGAGCTTTGATAGTTTCACTGTAGTTATTAGTCCTTTCTATTAGTTCTTCTGAAGGTGTAGTTTCCCCAGTATTTCAGGGAGAAATATACAGGTGTTGTTTAATATAATTGTTTATCTTTATATATATATATATGTATGTATCTATATATAATGAGTATATATGCACTTTGTCTCATCTTGGGCCAGCAAACAGGGCTGCATTTCTTTGAAGGATGGCCAGATACTCTTTTTCTGCCAGACATGAAATGGTAGCAGCTCCTAAATGCACTAAATCTCTGTATTTCTGACGACAGGGGAACTCAGGAACACCCTTGGGAAGGTAGAAAACACATCCAGACTGAATCCCTTTTACATCCAAGCTGGTCCTTTTAGCACATCAGCTTCTGAGGTAGAACCCCAGACCTTGCTGCCATGCCAATGGTCAGCCCCTGGCATGGATCACTTGCTCTGCCTCCTGAGACTTGTTTTTAGGGTAAAGGGAAAGGCACCACTCAGCCAGGAGGGGAGGGTTTATTAGATAGTCAAGACTGTTTTCACACTGCCTTCTTGAAGTGCTAGAGTAGCACTGAGGTGACAGTGTTGTCTTGTGAAGGGCTTTTGTACAATCCTGAGGTTATAGGGCCATATAACCATCACATTAAAGCACTCAGTCAGAAACAAGGTGCAGTCCTTAGCTAGGTCTCACCTTTGTTTGTATATGACAGCCTCAATACTGACATCCTGAACAGCCAAAGATCATATACTGCAAATATCACTTAGACCCTGAACTCAAGTAGAGAAAGCAAACCAGGTCACCTGTATGAACAGCCTCTCTGAACCTTGCCTTGAGCACACCACTCATCCCCCTGCAACTCCCCAGAGCTATACTGACTTTTAGGTTTCTTTGTTTCTCCTTCTTGCAGCACTGACACTTCTCCAGGCCAGGTCCTGGCCACAGGGCTGAACTGCAGTTCCATGGGGTCTCCAGTTTCAACTTAGATAGGTAGGTAGGTAGGTAAATAGATAGGTAGGTAGGTAGGTAGATAGATACATAGATAGATAGATTAGATAAATAGATAGATAGATAGATAGATAGATAGATAGATAGATAGATAGATAGATAGATAGATAGATAGATAGATAGATGCATAGATAATCAACCCTGACATGTCATGCTGGCTTCCTACAAAGCCTCTATGACACAGCCTCTGCTTTGGTGCACTGTCAGGATGACACTGTGAGAGGACCTCATTGCCAAGGCAGGAGCCAGTTTTGCACATGGTTGTATCAACTGATGTAAATGTGAAGATGTCCAAGCACAGTAAAGCTCCCAGAGGCCTTTGCATTATGTGTTCCTCTGTTTCTGTGTCAGAGGGGTGTAAAGCCCCTCCAAACTGATGTAGTAGCATTTTAAACCCACTTTGGATAGGTGTTAGCACCTTCGTGAGGCACAGGATGCCATGAGGATGGCCTCCTGATCTATAAACACAACACAGGCCCAGAGAGCAGCTTCTCACCACATTCCCTGTGACATTTGTCTCAGGAGAGGGAGGGAAATGCTGGAACAAACAAACCATGTATGCATTATCAATGACTATGCTGTCTGGTGCTCCCCTTCCTCTTGTTTGTACTGTAAAGCTTCAGGGACCTCCCTGACCATATTCCTAGCACAGCCCTATCATCACTTCATGCAGCAGCTAGGGATACTCCAGCAACAGTAAAATCAATACCCATTCATTACTTCTTTCTTACTTAAAGAGATCAGAGGACATATCAGACCACAGCTGAGCTTTTGGCCAGGAGCTGAGGTGAGTCTGTGGCCAAGCTGTGCAGCCCCTTCAGCTGATGCACTCATCTGGGCTGGCCTGGCAAGCAGCTAAGGGAGAGTTCTCTTAGCTGGTCCATCTGCCTTACAGCTTTCTCAACTGCTATTTTTTTTATTTATTTATAAAAATCCATTGTCTAAAAGTCTATTTAAAACAAAACAAAAAAAACACAACCAAACACCACACAAACAAACCTCAGAACCTCAAACCCAAAATATCAGCTGCCCTGACATTAGGGAAGGAGAAAGCACTCAGGCAATGCACAAATTCCCCACGAGAGATGCTCAGGCTTGAGTTACTACCAAGATGACCCCTGTAGGGAAATAAGTCACCAGATGCAAGGGAATAGACTGGAGAGGCTCAAAGCAATGAGGAGAGGGTAAAAGGTAAGGAAAAATGAGAGATAAATAAAAGAAGAAATTAAGCAGGCTGGTTTGCCCATCACTAGTTATTATGCTTTACAGATTTTACAGGTATCTTTCACACCTTATCTCTGCTAAAGCAGCTTTCCAAATGTCCCAGTACCTGCTTCAAACCATCCGGCCTGCCATACCCCATCCAGCAGATTCACAGACAAAAAGGCATCCATGCCTATCTCAGCAGAGCACAGCCAGAGCCATCCTTCTAACCTGATGTACTTGAACCGCAGCTAGTGCTGGTGTTCATCCTTGTTTCTCACAATCCCTTCAAGAAGCCATCCCCTTAGACATCAGACCTCAAAACTCAGATGACCACCAGACCATTGTACTTTGTACAAGTGGTCTGCTGTTACCCAGCACAGTGAAGGAACTGGAGGAAGGTCCCTGCCCCTTCTGCACTGCTTGCTATGTCCCAGAAGACAGTCCTGTGCCAGTGGAGAAAATGCCATTTATATTGAAACCTTGCATGGAAAATACCAGCCCATACTGAAATTCCCATTGGATTTTTTGTTTTGATGAGCCTCATCCCATCACTGAAGGTGTCAGCCAGTTGTGTGGGTACAGGTGACACAAGTCTGCTACAAGCATACGAGTGTGTGACAAAACCCCATGAGGATGGATGTGACAGTGCTTCCAGCTGGATGAATGAACCCGTGCACACTTCTCCTACTAAAGTTTCAGCCAGAAGGAATTAAAAGGAGAAAGGCTGCCCCATAAATACCAGAGCAGCTGGCAAAGCAAATAGTGCTTGCACATAGAGGAGCTGCATCACAGAGAGAAGATGTGAGGCTGCTTCCCTAACTCAAGGGGCATCCACTGCCCAAAAAGGGCACCAGCCTGCATTCTCCTCTAGCCCTTTTCTGGGTAGCTGAGCATGCTCGGTTACATGCAGCCTCCCCTCCTAGATCACAGGCTGGTATCCATTCTGGGTGCAATGCACACAACCACACACCACTGAACAATGATCAGAGAAAGAGGGGGAAAGCTAAGGGGAAGGAAACAGCAGGGCAGAGAAAGTGAGGACAGGTACAAAAGTGAAAAGTGAGAGGGACAGTGAGAAGAAGAGATGGATAGGAGATAGGGAACGGAGAAGGAGTTACTTTGCAAGCAGTAGCTAAAAATCTCCCAACGTTTACAGCAAATGATGCATGAAATACACTGTCAGGAATGTGATGCCCAGAACCTATTGCTGCTAAATATTTCATCTGATTGGCAGGGAGCCGTTAAAATCTCAGTGTCTGGATCTCAGGCTGCTACACAACAACAGGTACAGTAAAAACATCAACATGTAGCGATTCACCTTGGGTGCCGTCAGCCTTTCCTTCCTGCATCACTGTGCAGGAAAAGAAGTTGTCAATGGATATTAACAACAGCAGAAACAAGCTGCAGGAAAGACACAGCTTCTGTGCACTGGCTCCTGCCACAAGCTAGAGACAAGTGGAAGGTGGACACACTGCCTTCAGAAATCACAACCCCCTGCCGCAGAGCTCTCATACAATGCAGTTCATACCTCTCAAGCGCTATAAAGTCACTCAGAGCTGTGGTACGTTGAGGCTGCAGCTCTAATGGTCCACACTTCCCTGCACACAGTCCCTGAAGCCAGTTTCTGAGTAGACCAAAGGCTGCCTCCAGCAATCAGCTTCTACTGCCTGTCAAGCATGAAGCAGGTCAGAACGTCCTATACATGCCTCCTAATGCCAGCACAGCAGGGCTGGTGGGGTACATGCAGGTATGCAGCCCTTTTGGCTTAGGAAACCTCATTAGCCAGTACTGCAGCACAGTGGGGGCACAACAGGACAGCCAGCAGCAGGGGCATATATGTGTGCACATTTGCAAATCCAGTACAGGCTCCCACTTTGCTGAACCTACTCACAGAACCTTCAGAGAGGCTGCTGTTCATGTCAGCTCTGGTGCCCCCAAACTGGCATCTGAGCCAGCTCCATGATCCCAAATTGCTGCTTCCTGGAGCTGTGCAAAAAAGAGGGATTATGTTTGGGCAAAGCTTCTGCATTGTCAAACTACAATTCCATTCTGATTCAGAGGCAAATCTGGCCACTCAGAGCAAGAAACAGACTTTCTTAATAATTCTGATTTGTTTAAACCAACTCATTTCTACAATGACAACGTTGGGGTGTGTGTGTATTTATTTAGATATAATGTAACATTTTAAATTTTCCTGAGTGGACTTAAAGGTAGAAATATTCTGCTCTGTTGCAGAGAGCTCGAAACCAAGTTCCTCACCATCATCCAATACACCAGCAACAGAAATGCAGT
Source organism: Semnornis frantzii (assembly GCA_013399775.1). Lineage (NCBI taxonomy): Eukaryota > Metazoa > Chordata > Aves > Piciformes > Ramphastidae > Semnornis > Semnornis frantzii. The sequence goes on from VWYK01068796.1 coordinate 21,454, forward strand.
TCTTCCTAAGGACTCCACGGGTCTAGGGCATGTGTTGGACTCTGCACTGGTACTGACAAGTCACAAACTGCATGAGGTCAGCAGCCACCCTCTAATAAATTAACAAATCAATAAACACATACATAAATACACAAGAAGTGGAAATTCATACCAGCACTTGCCTCACAGTACATGGGATCTTACTGTATCCAAAACCTCGTATCACACAAGGTGTCTACAAATGTAGTGCTGATTGTAGAGGCATGGAAGTCTGGGATGAGGGTTTCACAGGTAACATAGCACTGAGCACCAAGATCTTCTCTGAACATGGATTTTGTAAGACTCATCATAGACTGGTATCCACCAGCATAAATCTCCCATCATATTCATAGAATCATAGAATGGTAAGGTTGGAAGGGACCTCAAGCATCATCCAGTTCCAACCCCCTGCCATAGGCAGGGACACCTCCCACTAGCACAGCTCACTCAAGGCCTCCTCCAACCTGGCCTGCAACACCTCCAGGGAGGGAACAGCCACAACCTCCCTGGAAAACCTGTGCCAGTGTCTCACCACCCTCACTGCAAACAACTTCCTCCTAACATCCAGTTTCAATCTCCCCTCTGCCAGTTCAAACCCATTGCCCCTTGTCCTGTCATTCCCAGACCTTGTCAATAGTCCCTCCCCAGCCTTCCTGTAGGCCCCCTTCAGATACTGGAAGGCTGCTCTAAGGTCTCCTGGAAGCCTTCTCTTCTCCAGGCTGCAGAGCCCCAACTCTCTCAGCCTGTCCTCATAGCAGAGCTGCTGCAGCCCTCTGAGCATCTTCGTGGCCTCCTCTGGACCCACTCCAACAGTTCCATGTCCTTCCTGTGCTGGGGGCTCCAGAACTGCACACAGGACTCCAGGTGGGGTCTGAGGAGAGCAAAGGGGCAGAATCCCCTCCCTTGCCCTGCTGCCCACACTGCTCTTGATGCAGCCCCTTTCTGTATTTCTGGCTGTCTCCCTGTCCCTGTCACAGCTGTTCTGACTTCATCAGAATATGCTTTGTGAAGTATTTTTCTGCTCCGCATGACGCTTTTGCTTTATTCCTTTCAGTAAACCACTGAAGAATGCCAAGGGTAGAGCTCTGAAAGTCAAGATGAAGTAAAGTGTATGTTTCTATAGCATCATCAGCTGAAAAGTCTCAGGGCACCTCACAAACACAAAAGAAGTGGTGACTTTCGAATACAGCTGTACAATGTGGGGGAGGGGGGGGTGTTCTATCATCTCATGGACTCTGAAAAACCCTGCTACTGTTTCAGACTTGTCCACACCCATAAGAAGGTATTGTCTGTAGCTGTCAAGGCAGGAGACATGTATCTCCATTTCAGACAACAGCCTGGCATGCTGTGTTCAAGCTGCAATGAAGGTGGGTTTGCCAGACCACTAACATGTTGTAGGAACAAGCTGCTGGTGCAATGACTCTATTGACCACAGCTCATGATTAAATAAATAAGAGCCAATGCATGGAAAAGTCAGAACTGGAACCTTCCTGACCTGCTTCCTACTTCTATGGAAAAAAAAAAATCTTCCCTGTATCCCAAGACAGCCCTAATTGCATGCAGTGGATTCCTTTGCTTTAGTAGGTGCTCTTTCAAGTTTAGAACAAGAACTTGTTTTTCTAACCCTGGGCTCACTCTTAGAATTGCCCAGGAACTAGCAATGTCACCGAGACACAGTCACTGTCATAGGAGGAGCTAAACTGAAGCATTTCTTTTGCAAATGGCCCTCCAAATTATCACAAAAGAACAATTTAGGATGCTCTTCACATCAGGCTCGACAGTCATTTACCCAGAGACCAGAGAGACTGGAGCCACCAACTGAGATACTGCTCTGGCTCATGCTCATGGCTCTGTTTCTTATCCTCACCTCTTCACTTCACATGGAAATGCTCTCAGTCTTGAAAGCAGATCAGGAAATGAACATTTGCAGGTATGGAACATCCTCCGTGAAAATGGACTTTATGTATTAAAAAAAAAGAAGAAAGAAAAAAGAAAATGGGAAAAAAAAAAGAGAAAAAAGAAAAGGGAAAAAAAGGAA
>VWYK01068796.1:23590-40653 GCA_013399775.1 Semnornis frantzii
AAAAGAAAAAAGAAAAAAGAAAAGAAAAAAGAACAGAAAAAAAAACAGAAAAAATAAAAGAAAAAATAAAAGAAAAAAAATTAGCAAATTCTTAGGTACAACTGGATGAGAAACTGATAAGAGCTGCATGATATTTTCCCATGCCTGTCAGAACAAGGAGATATAGTACTGCCCAGAGACTTTTTCTTTTTTTCTTTTTCTGTTTCTTTTTTTGTTTGTTTTTTTTTTTAAGAGCTAATTAAGCTATTTCATACCTCCAAAATGATTCACACTGAAGGGGCAAAAAAAAAAAAAAACCCAGCTAATCCACACTCTGCTGGAACCAGTTCCTCATTGCATTTTTTATAAGCAGTGTGCCTTTCAACACGAGTCTCTCTGCTGCAAAAGGCAGCCTTCATACAGATTGATAATCAAAGAAGAAAATATAATTAAACAGAAACATTAACAAACATGTCCTGAATAAATAACCTGCAAGGAAAGAAGCACCACAGCGCTGGCTCCTTTGGAAGCTTGACAGCCTCTTTTAAAGGCTGTGCAATCATATGAGACCCTGCTGGAATGAGATCGATTTCCTGATGTCTCTGTTGCCCCCCGGTAAGTGTGTGTCTCATGTCAGCCCTGGGTATCCACACTCATGGCAATTCCCCCGTCCTCTCCTAGCCTCCTTGTCACCCCACACCTGAGCTTCTCCTTCACACAGATCCTGCTTTTCACAGCTTCAGCTAAGGACTCAGCTTTTTTCAGATCTACCTTTAGTGACTAAAGGGAATAATTGGCCCTTGTTCTCTCTGTATAACAGCCCTTCACGGATTTGCAGACAGTTAGGTCTCCACCCACAGTTATCTTTCCTCTAGACTGAACATGCCTGGCTCTTTTAGCATTTCTTACAGGACATGGTGTCTACTGTCATCTCTCCATATAGAATCATAGAATAGTAAGGTTGGAAGGGACCTCAAGGATCATCTAGTTCCAAGCCCCTGCCATAGGCAGGGACACCTCCCACTAGTACAGGTCACTCAAGGCCTCCTCCAACCTGGCCTTCAACNGGCCCCGTATCCCTTTGCTTGCTTCCCTTCCAGCCTGCAAACTGTCTTTTAAAAAAAACCACCACATAATCACAACCAAGAGGACAGAAGGGAAACAATCCACAGGTCCTGCAAATCCGAGTGGGAAGACTCCCATGGGAACATCGCATCCTTTCCTTCCTTTCCTGGAGAATTTTGGACTCTCATCACAGCAAAGCTTCCAGGGCTACTGTAGTTCAGACACTGCCATCACTTCCCTAGGAATCCTCCTTTGCCTCGGCCATGCCTCCCAGCAGGAACTGTGCTGTATATTCAGTACCTCCTTTTGTTCTGTTCGCTGCTATTGTGTGGTCACAGTGACTTCTTCTTCGTTTCTGGTGAGGCTCTCACACAACTCCCCTAGCAGTGCAGACTGGGCACCTAACCAACAGCAGCTCTGACAGCACTAAACAATTCCTCATTCTCCTCTCTCCTCCATGTTTACATTATTAAGCACACACTTTAAGGCAGTCATCACATCTCTCTTTTAATTGTCATTTGGCCAAGTTAAATGTAATTAGTTACTTTAATCTTCCCTCTTAGATCAATCCCTCCAGCATCTTAATCATTTTTGTTGCTCCACTGAATTTGTTCTAATTTGCTGCCATCTTTGGGGCACTGAGCTCTTTCCAGAAATGAACTCAATAGCCTAGGTACGCTGAGAGCAGGCACATGAAGCAAACATGACTAGGAACACGTAGAGAACATTTCCTTGCTCCAAGAGGCAATAGCTCTGTTTATGCAATCCAGAAATCACATCAGCCTCTTTGCTGCCGCATTGTATTGCGAGCCCGTATCTCATTTGCTAACCACTGTAACCCCTGTGTCATTCCTGGCATTACTGCTTTCCAGGGGTGTACCTCTCATCTCTGCTTTCTTTCCGAGTGCAGTCTGATTTTAACTCCTACTATTCAATTTATTATCCACTCTGCTAATCCCCAAATCCTATTCTGAGGTATGACTGCTTAGCCAGCTATGTATCTCAAATCTCTTTGATTTCCAATGGAAATACTCTCACAGAGCAAAAAGCATGGGGTTTGTCAGCTGAGGAAAGCCAAGGCACATCCCTAAATTCACAAGACAACACAGATTTTCCACAGACCTGTACCTTCGGCACCAATTCCACACCAAAAACTGCCAAAGGGTTATTCAAAAGCTGCAATTTGGCTTTGGTGATGCACCGACCTTGTGCTGCTGCCTGGTGGCTTTGCTGCCCTCAGAGAAAGCAGTGGCCCCCACAGACCTGTGAGAGACCCATGAGAACACTTGAGAGCACTGGGCAGGTGCCAATCAAGCATCACCAAAATGTACCGCTGCCTTTCTCTGTATGCACCCTCAAAGGGGGCACAGCTTCCTCCAAATACTGGTGTCAAAGGCTCCCACCCTCCTTTACTCCAAAGGGGGAGGCTTCTTAAAAGCCTCTCTGTGAGACATCACCTTGGTGTAAAGCATCCAGATGCATCCAAGCACTGGACAGTTACAGAAACAGGACCTGGGTGCAAAGAAAATTCGTCTAGAATGCAGAAGGAAAAACACCTTCACCCTCCTCCAAAACCTTGTCCCTCTGAATTCTACAGTGGATGGATGGATAGCTAGCCCTGGGCAGCACTGATACGCTGCCTCCGTGGTTGTTCCTCTCTGTGAGGGAGATGCTGCTTATCTTAGTCCCGCTTCCATTAGCCACAAGGCAGCTGCAGCTCAGCATCATTTAAAATCAGTGGGTTGGGGGGGTTGGCCCCTGTGACTCTGGTTGGCCTGCACCCTATTTGCTCTGAGCCCCCAAAGAAAGGGGGCACATCTACCCACACCAAGCAGGCTGCAGCACCAGTTTCTCTCCCCAGAAAACAAGGAAAATAAAGTAGTGACTATTCCCTCCCACCCTACCCAATGCATACATACTGCTAGGGCAGGTAAATTTATGAGTCAGCTCTCTCAGTCTCTCATGGTCCAGACCTTCCCAGGACTGGAATGCAATTTACTGCCAGCAAAAGTCCAGAAAGGTACATAAATCTCTGTCCTGCCACCACCTATTCTCATGACCTAAGTCAGCCCACTTCCTCCTCACCAGTGGCAACAGAAGGTCTTCTGCTAGATGTGCCAACAGAAAGAAGAGAGGGAAGAAGCTTAGCTCAACTCCAGTCACTTGAGAAGCTGCAGTGTGTGTGAACTGGCCAGGTCTGTGACAGTCCTTAGTGCCATCACAAAGATCCTTGTTACAACTAACAGGAGCAGTTCAAGCAGAGGAAGACAAAGTGGACTGAATGAAAGCACAGGACTGCAAAAAATCCATCCTTTGGATTTTAGAAACTGTGAGATGGTGCAGATGCCCCAATACACTTCCCCCACCTCTACATTCTGCACTTACTGGAAGGCCATTGGTCATCCTTGCAAAAGACTAGTCTAGAATATCTTGGGATGTATTTAGCCTGAAAAGAAAGACTATATCTGTGCATACATCTAGAGGAGAGGAGCTCCAGCCAAACCATCTGACTGTATCTCCTGGCACAGACCAAGGATGGGCAACTTCTGCCAAATGTTGATCAGCATATACTAGACCAGCTCAGCCAGGATGGACAAGGTCAGCTTGGCTTCAGCCAACTGGGAGCTGACTATGGCCAAAAAGAACCTGTGTGGTTCTAACTATCTTACTCTAGCAAGAAGTTCTCAACTGAATCTCCTTCAAGCCCTTCAGTTTTGCACCAAGAAACTCCATCCATTCAGAGCACTGCAACTGATGCTTGACATTGTATGGCTGCTCCCCAGTATGTTCTGTTTACTGGTCTGAATGTGTAATGTTTCAATTCCAGTTATATTAAGAGGTACAGCTTAACCTGCTGCTTCCAAGTGAAATTTGCCTTCTCTTTGCATTGCTATGCAGAACTTTACCCAAGTTCTGTATTTCTTTAGCTGGTGTGGTAAATGTGGCATTTCAGTAAAGCCAAGGTTCAAGCTGAGTCTTTTACATATGAACTTCTCTAAATCACTTGCTTCACCTAAAGAACATGTAGGTTGGTCCTATCCAGGAGGAGCACTGGACCAAACATTGTCTTTCTCTCATCTCCTTTAAGTTCAGGAAATATTTAGCCATCCTATAATAAAGCAAATTGAGAGTTTTAAAGTGAATGTAGGTCTTTAAATCTTTCTTTTTTTTTTTTTTTCCTCTCCCTCTGGGTGTCTGACAATAAAATCAAGTTCTGTGATCACCCACCAGGTTTGTCCTGGAACTTTTAAACCATCACTTTATTTTGCTCTTTCAAAGTCATTCAGATTATGGGAAAAGGCCATTAAGTTGCTTTAGAAGTCTCAAAATCTGTTCAAATAGACATTTCAGCTATGTCAAATACAGCCATTTTAAGCAGTTCTTACCAGAGAGCCATTGATTTTTCTCCTCCAGCCACAGTCCATGAGGATTTGGGGGAGGAAACTTGACACAACTTAATCTGATCCTAAAACTGAATGTCAACCAGATTCCAATATTTACTGCTGCTTTATACTGCAGGGAAAGCAATGCATAAGGTGATCAAGAGCACACCTGAAAACTTACACAGCAAAAGAAGTGTTGATGAATCTGTTGGTATCCTTAAAATCACCTCATTTAATGCTTGAAAAAGAAGGAAATCATCAAATACAAAGACAAAAAAATAACACCTATTGTATGCAGCCAGATTCAGGGATTTATGCAACATACATTGCAGGCATCAAAACAGCAGCCTAGACAGTATCACAATAACTCTTTAAGATGTCCCTCAGATGTCAGAAGTGAGCAGGTTTCTAAACAGTGATGCATTCTGAAATGAAGCCCATTCAAAGGCATATTGCAAGCCCTTGTGTCTCGTGCGACAGAGCAGACATCCAAAGTCGATCCGATCCTCAACACAGCCAGTGTCAAGATTCCTCCTGACTTCAAAGGGACAGCAGGGTCTGGCCTCTGGGCTGTGGCTGAACACTTGCATAGGTACACATCACAATTTGTCCTGCCACAGCTGCCCAGTATCACAGGAGCCTGTCATGTCAGAAAGATGCACAGATTTCGGTATTGCTCTGTGCACTCAAGAGGACACAGTTAGACTGCTGGGTCAAACCTTCACTCTAATTTTCTGTTTTGTTTGATTTTTATGCCTCATCATGCAAGCAATATTTACTTATGAAACATCTGCCTTGGCAGAGATGGTAATGCTTCTAAACACATACAGACAAAGATGTACAAAGACATCTAATTAAATGCCATTCTTACACCAGCTCCCATCTGGGACACAGCGGTTGTAGAAGGAGTAAGGCCTGGCTGTTTCTCCCTAGCCTTCTGTGGCATCCTGAAGAACAGTTCTCTGTGGGGTGCCAAGGACCAGCCCTATGATACTAGGGCTGATGATATACCTAGACTAGATGTTAGGAGAAAGTTCTTTACAGTGAAGGTGGTGAGGCACTGGCACAGGTTGCCCAAGGAGGTTGTGGATGCTCCCTCTCTGGAGGTGATCAAGGCCAGGTTGGATGAGGTCACTATTGCATGGGTTTGGGGTTTTTTTATGTCAGGGATCCTATATGTGGGGGCTGCTGGCTTTTCTTCTGGAAAGGACTTGTATCAGAAGCAAGGCCTTTTCCAGAATCGTATCTATCATCAACTTTGGGACCTAATATATCTGGAAACAGAAAAAATGCAGTTCTGGCCTCACTGCTTTTGGGGAACTACTTAGATTTTTGCCTGACTGCAACTGCCTGGCCAAGAAGGCTTCCAGGAGACCTTAGAGCAGCCTTCCAGTATCTGAAAGGGGGCTACAGGAAGGCTGGGGAGGGACTATTGACAAGGTCTTGTAATGACAGGACAAGGGGCAATGGGTTTGAACTGGCAGAGGGGAGATTTAGACTGGATGTTAGGAGGAAGTTGTTTGCAGTGAGGGTGGTGAGACACTGGCACAGGTTGCCCAGGGAGGTTGTTGCTGCTCCCTCCCTGGAGGTGTTCAAGGCCAAGTTGGATGAGGCCTTGAGTGAGCTGTGCTAGTGGGAGGTGTCCCTGCCTATGGCAGGGGGTTGGAAGTAGATGATCCCTGAGGTCCCTTCCAACATTACTATTCTATGACTCTATGATTCTATGATACCTGCTCACATTATGGGACCTCACAAGCCAGTTTGTCACTCCCTGCCTTAAAACTGAAGTCTGAGAAGTCCAGAGATGGTGACTGAGCTGAGCTATGTGGACATTGCTGTTTCTTGCAAACTGAAATCACATTTGGGAAACATTTTTATCAGACCCAGGCCAAGGGTCTCCAAGCCTTCACATTCAGACAGATTTTAACTATCAGGCAGCCAGTTTTCAATACAGAGGATAAGGAATTAGTTAACTTTGGATCCCTCCTGGACTCGACTGTTTTCCAAACTGGGTGGTGAAAGAGAGATAATTTAATACAACTCCTGTCTTCTCCAGCCCTCAATCCTGAACATGCATACACAGAGAACAAAAGGGAGACTTAAAAGTCTTCAGGAAGCTCACCTGTATAGGCTGACTTTGTAGTCAGTAATTATTAGCTTCTCCAGAGGAAATCTGGAGCACATCCATTAGGCTTCTGCTCTACACTGCCCTGCAAAGGACCCCCCTCTTTCTTCAATGACTCTCTGAGATTCTCTGGAAAAAAAATTCTCCCACAGCTGGGGTTAGCTTCTGGAAAAAACACTCTTTCTGTGCAGAAGTCAAACACCTCACCACGCTTATGAAAGCAAATGTACACTGAACAATGAGAGAGGATATGAGGGATATAAACTGCAGGAGTGACAATACCAAGTAACTTCAAAGTTCTGGAGATGACTTTGAGGAGCTACCTACACATTAGAGGAAATGCTAAAAGTTTTCAGTGAAGCAATAGCTCTGGTTTCCTGACACAAGGTCTCTGCAGTTCTCATTCCACTCCCTCTGTTATTTGCTGGAGGATCAGGGCTTTGTTCCTTGAGAATTCACCTCCTCCTGTCACTTTTTCTCCCACTCAAAGTTGGCACTGGAGATAGATCCTAAAAGAAACATTTTGTGGTCTCTGGGAAATACAAATGCATCCAAAGCCAAATGAGAACAAACCTGCACTGCCTAATTTGGAGGGGGAATTAGATCCCATGTCTCCCATATCTCAGAGGACTTCACAACCTCTGGGCCATGGAGCCTGCTTCTCCATTTCTTTCATGCTGAAGTAATTTCCTTTTATATAAGTAATTACTTTATATTGGGCCAAAGAAACAAGCTACCTGCACAGCCAGTCAGTCGTTAGAGCACTCCCTCTCCAGGACAGTGAATAGGCATTTATATAAAGCAGAACATCTCCAACTGGAAAAGCTCCAGCTGAGAAAGCATTACTGCAGAGGACCCAGTAGACTGGGCACTCATGTTGGCTAGGACAGCCTTGGGGACAAGGCCCCACTGTAAAGCATGCAGAACAGGAATGCATCACCCCCAACCTCAGACATTCTTTGCTTGCCAGGCTGTCAGCTATTCCAGGCTTTTTCCTGCTTTTCCATGAAAACACTTCAAAAGCTCCAATTAATTTCAGTGCAGAACTAGCAAAATCTATTAAATTAATGCTGGAGGATGATGACACAATAACAGTAAACTTATTTCCTGCCATATTCACAAACCTCTTTTGCCATAACCCTTAATCACCACCTCTAACATCAAAAGCTGAAGTCAGGGATCTCTCAGACCGCGAGCAAGGACATGACTTTACCTCAATGCCCTAATAAGAGCATAAGGGTATTAAGGCAAGGTCTATCATTAACCAGCTCTCATCTCCTGTAGTGTATTTCCTCGTTTCTGAGAGTAATTCCTCCTTCCATTAAAAAGCTACTGCACAGAAATTGTTGCTCATGTAAGATACCTGCTGTGGGCATACGGATTCTGCTTCAGAGAGCGCTGAGGCACAGGCATTCAGCTCCTGCAAAGTTCTCTGACTCTGAAGTTCAAAGAGCCCTTTAGTCCCTTTACCCCTCACTGAAATGGTACTACTTAAAAGTGGTTAAAGCATGATTTTCACAGCTCTCTCCAAATCCCCACTCAGAAAGTTTGCAAGCTTTCAAGCCAGGCATTCAACAAGCTTGTGTAAGAGTCACTGCATCTTCCCAAGCGGCCATCCCACAGCCCCTCTGTTTTGCACAGATTCACAGATGCATTGAGTTGAAAAGGACCCTCAAAGGTCATGTTGTCCAACCACCCTGCAGTCAGTAGGGACACCTCCAGCTAGATCAGGTTGCCCAGGGCCACATCAAGTCTGATCTTGAATATCTCCAGGGATGGGGCACCAACCACATCCCTGGGCAACCTGTCCCAGTATTTCACCTCTCTCCTTGTAAAGAACTTCTTATGTCCAACATAAACCTACCCTGCCCCAGTTTCAAACCACTGCCTCTTGTCCTATCAGTACAAGCCCTTCTAAACAGTCCTTCCCCAGCCTTCCTCTGGGTCCCCTTCAGATACTGAAGTGTAGCTGTAAGGTCTTCCCAGAGCCACCTCTTCTCCAGGCTGAACAGCCCAAATTCTTTCAGCCTGTCTTCACAGGAGAGGTGCTCCAGCTCTCCTGTCTTCTATGTGGCCCTCCTCAGCAGGTCTGTGTCTCTCTTACTTCAGGGACCCTATAGCTGCACACAGTACTCCAGATGAGGTCTCACCAGAGCAGAGTGGCAGAGCAGAGAGAATCACCTCTCTCCATCTGCTGGCCATGCTTCTTTCAGGATGCAATTTGCCTTCTGGGCTGCAAGTGCACATTGCTGGCTCATGTCCAGATTCTCACCCACCAGTACCCCCAAGTCTGCAGAGCTGCTCTCAATTTCATCATCCCCCAGCCTGATCTGATATCAAGGATTGCCCTGACCTACACGCAGGACCTTGCACTTTGCCTTATTAACCCTCATGAGATTCTCCTCAGCCCACTTCTCCAGCCTGTCCAGGTCCTTCTGGATGGCATCCTTTCCTTCAGTCTTATTTTTCTAAGCTATTTAGTTTGGTCCTCCTCTTGTTTGGAGCACACCCTACCCCCCACTCCAATGTAATGAAACAATTGCAATATCTTTTCTGAGATCCTGTTTATGGCTTTGTGGCATTTAACATTTTCATAGTTCCAGATGGAGCCTTAAAAGCCTCCTACCAGAATACTCAAATACATGGTACATCAGACCACATCCAAGCTGCTTTTATACTTTGACTTTCAATACTTCAGGACACTATCTTTGCTATTTAAATTAAATATAATATTCACCTTTTCAGTAATAAATTAGAGGGTAATTTCAAGCTGCATCAAAAACGTGGAGAGCTGAAGAGGAGAGACTGTGAGAACAGATTATGTCGTTCTGTCACTTTCATTAGACTCTCCCTTGGGGATTGTCAGCCTCTGATGTTTCAGCTTGCCTCGGCTGAAACACGACTGACACGAGGGAATCTCCCCCGAGACGCTTAGGCCACTGACTACAGCAGCCAGCAATAACCTGGAATTGTAGAGGAGGAGAGAGAGAGCTGCAGGGATGTGCAGATCCCTCCCGCCAGCTTCCCAAGCAAGTGCATGCCTGCCTGTGTGGGGAGCCACGAGCTAGTGCAGCTTTGTGCATGTCCTCTGCCACAATGCACCTCAAAGGCAGAGGAGCCACAGGCAACAAAACTCCCTGCTCCCAGATGAAGCAAAGATTTAGGATTGCCTTTGGAATCATAGCCAGATTTAGGCTCCTAGCAGAGCTTTTGCAATTGATTTCCAGACAGTATTCACACAGAATTGCTCTACCAGGGCCAGTACTACACCATATACACGGGCACCATATCTAGGTGGCTTTTAAATACACCCAGGGAGGGAGATTCAACCACTTTCCTGGGCAGCCTGTTCCAGTTTTTTATAACTTTTTTAGTTATCATTCATTTAGGGCATTTACCTTTCACATTCCAAGCATCCACTGTGTACTGCCAGGACCCAGGGGTGGTAGAGTAGCAGAAGTTTCACAAGACAGAGGGAAACCATAGCCCCTCGATAGAGCAGACTACAACTTCTCACCCATCTTGCATCCTGTTCCTGGCCCACAGCTGGAGACAATGAACAGGTGCTGCTACCTTCAGCTGTCATTAGGCTTTTCTGCCTATCACCTGAAAACAATTTTCTCTTTATTAGGCACTCAGCTGTGATGTAAGACATGGCATTTGTGCTAGTAAATTATCAGCAGGTTCATGACACCAAATCTCATCTGCCTCAGCTGGCTCCTAGTAACCATCTCCATTTCCAGCCTGTTTTGAAATAGTGAACTTAATAACTTTTGTGTTTGTCTCCTTTTGCAAAATTCTCCAATTTCTTTGGAGGTTATACAAGCAAGAAGCTGCATCCAAGTGAAAAGAGTTGTGCATATCATCTCAACAGTGCATGGCAACTCTGAGATCAGGAGAAGGTGTGAAATAAAAATATGTTAAATCTCAGTATAAGGAAAAAAGAGAACTTAGCATGTCATTTCCTCCATTTGAGTTTGTTCTAGACACCTGTATAAAAAAACTCTTGATTCTTACAAAAAACACCAGAGCCAGGATTAATATGCTTGTTGCTCTGTTGAAAAATAGTGTATTCCACCAGCAAGATTGCACCACACTCCCTGCTCCTGCTGCTGTGCAGAAGGATGTAAGCTGCCATAAGCTTTAGGTCACACAGCAGGTTCCCAATGTTGGCCAAATTCAGTCTCAAAATGGCAGTTTCAGTCCTCTCAGCCATCAGCAGGAGAATCTCTACTGACTTAAAGTGAGGAGACCCCTCTCTGAACCCATTAAGAGAGCTGCCCATCCAAACCCCAACCATGCACAGGAAGCTGTTCCAACTCAGCGACTACGAAGGCTGGCTAGTGAAGTGATGCTTCCCAGGAACCACAATGCTTCTAGATCCCCAAATCCCATTCTATCTTTTGGAAGCAGCAAAGGTGAGTATGCACCTTTAAACTGTAACTCAGCTTGCAAGACAAAAGAATGGAATCATGAAGCAGCAAGTATTTGCTTATCTTTCAGGATGTGATGATGCACATCACCTCCCGCTGCAGTATCAGATTTTGGCACACTAACTATTCGGATGCTGTGATAGTGTGAAACCTTGACAGGGGTGGCTACAGACGAGTGAAGCTTCTTGATTAAAGGGATGTGGCCTCAATCTAGAAGAGCCCAACTCACCCCAGCATCTGAGAACTGAGCCTGAGAATGCTAAAGCATTGTTCACATGGAACAGGTTTGTCTCTTCTGCACAGCTTCTATACTGAAGTTCCAGCTGTCCCCAGGATGGTACAGGCTGTCACAACGTAGCAGGGCTTTTGAAAACCACACATCTTTGGGCAGCTCTCAATATCTTAAACTGTGCCACCAGTCAACACCATCATGTTGACTTCTATAGGTACCGTATGAGATTTGGAGCACAGGACCAAACCCACTAAGGTGAGGATGGTTTCCACCAATGGGACAGCCAGTCCCTCCCTCCCTCCTGCACACAGATCAATCTCATCATCTTTCTTCCAAAATTGTTTGGTTAGGCATGCAAATATCATGATCTATGGTTCACTGGAGACACACTTTATTAGATACTAGATCCTAGTAGTTCATCACCTACATCTGGCTTTAAATATCTTCAGTCACAGCCACTCTATCACATTCATCAGCATCTTCTACCATCGCTAAACCGTTATTGCAGTAAACAATTTGATATTTAGTCTGTATTCTCTCTCCTTCATCTTACACTCATTTATTTCCTGATCTGTCCTCAGTGACTAATGAGAATAATTTGCCCCTCTCTTCTTTTGGTAACAGTCTTTTATGTATTTGCAGACAGTTGGGTATCCACCCACAGTTGTCTTTGCTCCAGAGTGAGCTTGCCTGGCTCTCCCAACCCTCCTTTACAGGTCTCGTCTTTCCTGTTCTATGGCCGTTGTCTTTGTTCACTCCCTCACACTCTCCTTCCCTCTCTTAGAAGTACAGACTCCAACCAAAATGCAGTTATCTAGGCAGGGCTTAAGCACATCCATAAATAGGTGTTAGACATCTAACTTCTCCACTTTGAACAAACAAGGAGCTCAAACACAAGCTGGGCAGCAGGTCCAGTGGAGGATGGTGGTAGCTGGAGAAATACATTTTTTGATCTGTGGTTCAAACCCAGACTGGAAGTGTAGTAAGCAAGAACTGTTCCCATTTCACAACTAGATAGCTACACACAGGCAAAGTAGTGTAATGGATTATGGTATTTTTTTGTGATAATACTTTATATTTAGGGAATCTGGTGCTAGATTATGGTGTTTGTTCTTTAGCTGTTTACTTCTGTGTAGGCTGACTGCTACCTTGAGGAGTAATTTATGAGTTTGTCACATGGAGAGTTAACTGGACATGTGTCTGGCATGCCAGGGGTGAGCAGGAGTGACAGAATAATGTCCCACCCATGGATTATTCAGTTCAAATAAACTAATAGTCCCACACCTGTTTTGGTGGACAAGCTATCAGCAGACACAAGCCACCGAACAGACCACGAAGACCAAATTCCTGGCTTTCCCCTGGAAGGTTTCTTCCCTGTAAATATTTCAGCACAGCTATGCACACCAATATTAATTACACTGTGTGTGCTCTGGGAATACAGAAACGTTTTCAGTGTTCAGAGCTAGCAATCTAGTCACTTTCAGTGACTCTCTTCAGTTTTGAACGTTCTTTGTGGACGCAGTTAGAGGTGTAAGGAGTGAATGCTGCAGAGGCTTCAGCTTAATATCCCTTTCACTTCAAGGCAGCAACCACAGTCACTTGGAATTTCTCTTTCTCCCCAGCTTTATCAATCTGTCTCTATTGGTGGCTCTGAAACAGGGTCTTTGCTTCCGTTAGAACAGGAAGAGAGCCAGCCAGCATACTTTACAGACTGCAGATACCCTCTGTTTTAGGACATATCATCTGACACCCGGTCTCAGAAAATGTAACCTTTCCCTCTCTCCTCTCTTTAACAGCCCTGAGTACAGAAAAAGTAATATTTTCATTCCCCTCACATGAAGCATATTTAGCGCACATGTAAAAAAAAAAAAGAAAGAAAGAAAGAAAAAGAAAAGCAGCCTTGCCCTGAAAGTCCAAATTAGCCATGGTTGAAGCTGACTTGATCACAACACAGTTTGCACACTGCCTAGTCCCATGCACTTATTTCTGAGCACACAAGGAGGTGAGGGTTTTCTCCTCTGCAGCTGGCCTCGGGCGCATGGAGGTACGCTATCCGCTTTGCACAGATCACCACTGTGCACTTGGTCAACTTTCAGACACACCAGATCACACATCAATGCACAGTTCTAGCTGGGAGAGGGTGGGTTGCAGCTTAAGGAAGACACGAGCTTTTGAACTACAGAGGGTGCCTTCATTTGAATTTTTTTTTTTCCCAATATGAAAGGTACCTTTGACATTTAACTCAGCTGTGTCAGTCTCATGGTTCTCCTAGCTATTAATCTTGCCAGATCAAATACTAGTCCATATCTGCCAGAAACCTCTTCTGTCTTCAGATGAATAGACAAGCATGATGGATAAGTCAGAAGGATGGTGGAGCCCCCTCCATGGCAGGAGAAATGTTTTTTTTAGTTCCCATTATGACGCACTTAGCTGAAACAGAAGGCTCAGAAGAAGGGACAAGGCAGTGGCAGCAAGAGGGCCATGCTTAGCTTTAAATACCTTATTTTCCACTGGTTCCCTTTACACGTATTTCAGTGCTGTGATCTTCAAACTGCCATTTCATCTCATGCAGGGAGGCACCCAAGGCAGTAGCTAGTCCATCTGACTGCGGTGAAGCAACAAAATTGGCAACTGGATGCATTGTGGCTTAAAGGATTCTTGTGGACAGGTAGGTGGAGGATGGAACGGGGTAAGAGCAGCTAACCTAGCAGCTGTATTTCTCCCAACCACTCCCTGCTTCTCTATCAAGTATAAATATACCTCAAAGAAGGCTACTCACAAAATCAGCAGACAGTCAAGCAGTCCTGGAGACTCAAAATCAGGCAGACACTACCAGTGTCTGTTGGTTGGCAATCACAATGGAGCCATCTCTCTCAAACATATCATCTATCTAGTCAATGTCTTCTATTAGCTAACTCATTTCTTTGTCATAAATTTCTGCTTACACATAGAAAAGGGGGAAAAAATTACAAAAACCCTCTGCATATTCTCCATCTGCAAGATAACTCTCTTGCCCCACTGCCCATCAAGCATGCTGATCATCAGAGTACAGCCAGAGTAGAGCTGTGGTCGCCCTAAAGGTTGAGAAGATTAAACCTCCAGGGACCAACTCTCAGTCGGCACAACCTCACAGGCAGCTTTTGTACATCCCAAGGAGCAAAAGATGGGAGTGAGGAGTGGACTCCAATTGCAGAGACAAGCAGTGCTGCCTGTACAGCATTCCCATTCTCTGCCAGTTTGGGGGAACAAGAAAACAGCCATGGAAATCAAATCCAGAGCTCCCACATGGTACTGCAGAGACAGACTCCCAGCCCCAGCCCAGGCAATACAAGTCCAGCATGGAAAACCAAGCGCAGCTCCATGCACTAGCGCAGAATGACTATGGCACCCGAGACAAGGTCCACCTGTCCTCTTCCAAACCAAGCACAAGAAACAGCCCCAGATGAACTCCAGCAGCAAACAAAACACAGAAATTACAGCTCCCACCTTTTCTCCCTGTAGGTGAGGGTTTGGGGCTGGGGTGCTGGCTCATAAGTTGACAGGATTTTTATACAGAAACGATTGGTAGCCCAAAATAAGGATAAAACAAGTCAAAGCCTAAATGGTTAGAAGAGAAAAAAAGGTTGAGATTTTTTGTCCCTGATCTGTATTTTCCATCTCTCCATGATCTCTTCATGCTTTTTCATGCACAGGAACAATGTAAAATTCAGCTATCAATGCAGGTACCCTGAGAACCCTGCCCAGACCAGGATGGCTAAGGACCTCTCCTGACACCTTCCTTCGCCCAGCCACAGTCTTACTGACAAAGGGATCATAAGAGGCACCAAGACGCATGCAGGCTGAACCAGGCTGGTGCAGCAGGTGTGTGTCACTGGATCAGACACCAGACTCTCTGGGAGAAGTAGCAGCTTTGACCATGCTTCTTTCCTTTTCCTGCTGACATCTGCCCCTGCATACCATAGACAGAGCCAAGAGGAAGATGAAGAAAGTCTCACCACACCAAGGCTGTTTTGCCCTAGTCTCACCATCCCAAAGCTGTTTCCCCACTCCATCCCTGAGCTGCTCCATCTTGTCCCAATCTTCTGAGACCTTCACCTGTGATCGGGAGACAAGCTGATGTGGTGGTGGATCACAGAAAACCAGGATATGTGGAGGCGACATGAGCTGCTGCTCTAGGCTGGCGTGGGTGAGTGACTGAAAATCACCCATACCCACACTGATTTACAGAGCACCCTGCACCCACGCACACACTACTGCTCTCTCCAGATCTACAGCTGGGCTATACCAGGTCACTCCACACCCCAGGGTGCCATGCCCCTGTTTTGCTCCCTGAGGCCTTGGGCAGTGGGGCAGCACTGGAGCCCCATTAGATGGGGGTGTTGCATACCCAGACCCTCCTGCCTGCCCAGCACACAGCTCATGGAGGACCAGCTGCTCTCCCTACCCTGCTTGCAAGGCCTGAGGTAGTTGTGCATAATGGTGGGGTGCAATATTAAAGAGCATCTCCTCGTGCCCATGATGGAGCTGACGAAGGATGAGAGTAAAAATCACAGGTAAAGGTAGCAGCAAGAGAGATTGGCGAGTAAGAGGAGGATGAGGATTCCTTCCCAGTTCTCACCCACCCTGCTCACCCTTTGCCCAAACCTGGCCCAGGTCATGGCTGGGAAGGGTTATGGCAGGGATGCGGCACCTGCTTGGGCCCGGTGCCCTGCAGAAAGGGCTGGTGGCTGTGGCAGGCAGCGAAACATAGCCCAGCCCGGCTGTCGGGGGCTGCCACTGCTGCCAGATACCGGGGCCGACTTTTCCCCTTCCACCTGCCTGCCAGAGCGGGGTGCAGAGGGACAGGGGCTTAGCCGGGCTCGCCCAGCATCTGCCCTCCTCTCCCCTTGCCGCTCCGGGTGGTGCTGGAGTCGCGGCAGCAGCCGTGAGCTGCGGGGCCTGAGAAATTCCTCCCGAACACAGGAGAAAGGCTCCCTCACGCCCTCCTCCTCCTCGCACAGGTAAACTTTCTGCTCCCACTTGCGGAGGGAGGGAGCGCTCAGGCAGGGAGGATCCAGGCGCGGATCAGCCCTGGGAAGCCTTAGATATTTATAGAACCATAGCCAGGATATGGCAGGAAAGGTGGCTCGCAACCTCTCAGCGGGGAACTGCTCGTGGCTTTTTTAACCACAGCCCAATGAAACCATGTCAGAAATGTGCGAACGGACCACTGGAAAGATCGAGGAGAGGGAGGGGGCGGGCGAGGCGCGCCCCCGCCGCAGTATGCTCCGGCTGCCTCAAGGGCTGGAGGCCCCCGCCGCCGCCCCGGCCCCCGGCTCGCCTGGTGGCAGGGCTGGGTGGGCGAGACCCCCTTTCTCCTGCTGCGGGCTGAGCTCCGCGCTCCGTATCGCCTTCCCCCTCCCACTAACAGGCCTCCGGACTGCTGTAGGGACAAGAGAAAGGGGGAGGAGGGTCCAGGGGACCCTAGGGGTGGGTCTGACGGTGAGGATAAGAGTGGTAGTGCAGCAGCTCGCCCCTCATTCCCCCCCTCCCCCTCCCGCCCTTTTCTCGGTGTGGGCGCTCGCAGTCCCACGCGTGCCGGGCGAAGCGGCGCGGCGAGCACGGACCTGAGGCTTAAAATAACCCCGAGGCGTTCAACACCTTGTGCCCGGCGCTCCCGGTGGGGCGCGGCGGCTCCCGCACCCACCCGGCTCTCCGCTCCCTTTGTCTTGCCACCATCTTACGGAAAGACTCACATGTCACGCTACGGTCGGGATGCACCGGTGTCTCTCGCGTATCTAGAGCCGAACGGCACGATAGCCATTTTGCATCCCTCCCAAGTGGGCTGGGGAAGGGGCTGCCTTTCG
>VWYK01068800.1:2032-12593 GCA_013399775.1 Semnornis frantzii
ACTGGCACAGGTTGCCCAAGGAGGTTTTGGAGCACAGAAGCACAGAATGTGAGCTTTGATCTTTGATCACATTCTGTGCTTCTGTTCTCCACAGCCTCCCTGGAGGTGTTGAGGACCAGGCTGGATGAGGCCTTGAGCAACCTGTGCTGGTGGGAGGTGTCCCTGCCCATGGCAGGAGGTTGGCACTGGCTGAACTTTAAGCTCCCTTCCAACCCAACCCATTCTGCCTGTCCATGGACCTGGCAGTTCCATGAGCAACCTTTTCACCTCTGCCTTCAGCAGCTTTGCTTTCTTTGTGCCTAGTTCCCCCCCCCCTCCCCTGTTCTGATCTCTCAGTGAGCATGAGAAATGTTTCCTGACATGTGTTCTGAATCAGTTTCCTGTACCTCCTGTCTCCCTCATTGTTCCCCAGCCCCTGGATCGAAGTGTAAACAAGATAAATTTATCCATTCCACCAAGCACTTCGCAGCTTTTATAGCCTGAGCCTGCTGAAAGCAGGAGCCTGAGAGCAGCCACTTAGCTCTGCCCGTGGTGTGGGGAGCTCCCCTCCATCAGAGTGATTTAATGTTCAGCTGAAACTCTTACAAATGGTTCTAACAGTTTTGTGGCAGTCTCTGGTTTTGCTCTGCTGCAGCATAAGTTATGTGGGGAAGGGGCTGGGAGCTGAGATGCTGCATCCCTGCCCCACTGTGTGTTCTCAGGCAGCCCTGCAGAACTCATAGGAAAATTCAGGAGAGCAATGGAAAGGTTTTCTGTCCCAGTTCTGTGCCCTCATGGCCAAGAAGGCAAATGGTGCCCTGGGGGGCATGAAGGAGAGTGTGGCCAGCAGGGCAAAGGAGGTTCTCTACCCCCACTACTCTGCCCTAGGGAGGCCACAGCTGAAGCTTTGGGTCCAACTCTGTGCTCCCCAGCTGCAGAGAGACAGAGAACTGCTGCAGAGAGTCCAGGGCAGGCTGCAGAGCTGCTGAGGGGCCTGGAGCAGCTCTGGCAGGAGCAAAGGCTGAGAGCCCTGGGGCTGAGAGCCTGCACAAGAGCAGCCCCAGAGGGCAGCTGAGCANACTGAGTGTATCTGTCTCTGCCCATCCATCACCACATGGGCCCCACTCTCAGCAAGGGAGGCAGGAGCAGCCTGCTTTGCAGGGCCACATCCTCTGGCTGCAGCTATATTCTGGAGGGTTTATTTTAATTTTTTTTTTCTTATAAAGGCTGATAGAAAATATCCTGAGCCCTTGCACTTGACAGATTTTCTTGGAATAAAGCATGTTCCTGGTGAGGTCAGTATTAGTTTGGCCATTAACTTCAAAGGAGTGGGATCACAGAAGTGCCAGAGCCAGGCTTTGATTTCCCTTGCAGTAATCTCCTCTGATTTTCTCCTAGGCTTGCCTAGCTAATGCTCTGTATTTAGGTTCCTGTTGATAGTGGCTGATGCCACAAGTTGTACTCATTGCAACCCTCCTTAGGCTGATTTGTTGCACTAGAAAAATCTTTTAGCTTAGACATTTTGACTTGGGAGGGAGCTTGAGACCTGTTGTACAAAGAACCAAATCTCCTTGGTGCTCTGATGCTCTCCTGTTTGGTTGTAGGGGAATTGCTTCTGAAAGAGCCCAGACTGTCACAGCTACCTCCACAAAAAGTGAATCCCACCTGCACAAATTAAAGCAATGTTCTCAGACCATGTCTGGGGGGAGTTCTTTAATACTCAGTGACTTAATGAAACAATGCAGAGATGCCTCTGAAATTATTGCTTCTTCATCTCATCTCATAATCAAAATGTGTCCTCTAGTAGCAGGACTTTGCTGCCTCTCCTTGCATTAACCCTTGGCTCCCCAGTTAAGATGCAGCAGTGCCACTTAGCAGAGATACATCAGATCACCCTGGGGTGATGAAATTTGGGGTTTTTAGTTTATCACAGCATCTCAGCACTCTGGGAGTTGGAAGGGACCTCTGGAGATCACCCAGCCCAGCCCCCCTCCTAAAGCAGGGCACCCACAGCAGCTTGCCCAGCAGCACAGTGCCCAGAGGGGGGTTGGAAGCTCTCCACACAAGGACACTCCACAGCCTCTCTGGGCAGCCTGCTCCAGGCCTCCAGCACCCTCACAACAAACAACTTGCTCCTCCTCTTCACATCCAACCTCCTACCTGCCACTCTCTGCCCATTGCTGCCCTTTGGCCTGTCTCTGGGACTGCCAAGAGTCTGTCCCCAGGCTCTTGCCCCCCACAGCTCCTTTAGCTCTTGCTGAGCACTGAGCAGATCCCCTCTCAGCCTCTTGCTATGCACCAGGGGTAGCAGCCAGTGTCTGGATGCCCTTCCATGGCTGCATTCACACCACAAATGCAGAATGCTTCCTTACCATGAGAAATGTGAGGTGCAGCATGCAGGAGAGCCACCAACCCTTCTGCCTTCTGGCTCCCTGCTTTGTGTGTGGTGGGAGGACACTGGGGTCTGCTGGGTCTGAATTTAGCAGGTTGGTATTTAGTGCTAGGTGTTAGCTCCTCCAGATTGTCTCACAGCTTGAACTTTTTTGTTCTGCCCTGCTCTGTGTGTTTTACAGGCTTCTTGCAGACAATTACCATACTAATACATTTAAAACAGGCATTGACTGGGAAGATGCCAAGCACCTAAAGGGTCTGGTTCTGTACAGACATTGCCTCCCCAGTTGTTAGTTTCTGTTGTTTAGTAGAAGTCTGCATTCAGGTGCAGGTTTTCCATGGCAACAATCTCAGTGCTGGGTGCAGTGGAGTGATGAATGTCTGTGGGGTTTAGACACTTCAAAGGAAAATCTTGCAGGTTGCCATCCTGCTCCAATAGCACACAAGTACCTGGGAGTCCACAACAGCTTCGTGCCATCAGCAGCTTTCCTTTAATGTCTTCTGTATCTAAAATTCCCAGGAGTGCTCCCAGGCTGTAGCACATCCATAGGCAGAACTGCATTTAATGTAGATTGTGTTGGAGCCACTAACTGAGCCCAGAATCCCAGCAGGGTGAGGTTGGAAGGGGCCTCTGGAGATCATCCAGCCCAGCCCCACTCCTAAAGCAGGGCACCCACAGCAGCTTGCCCAGCAGCACAGTGCCCAGGGGGGTTGGAAGCTCTCCACACAAGGACACTCCACAGCCTCTCTGGGCAGCCTGCTCCAGGCCTCCAGCACCCTCACAACAAACAACTTTCTCCTCCTCTTCACATCCAACCTTCTGGGTGCCACTTTGTGCCCACTGCTGCCTCTTGTCCTGGGCACCACTGCCAAGAGTCTGGCCCCAGGCTCTTGCCCCCCACAGCTCCTTTAGCTCTTGCTGAGCATTGCTCAGCTGCCCTCTGGGGCTGCTCTTGTGCAGGCTCTCAGCCCCAGGGCTCTCAGCCTTTGCTCCTCCCAGAGCTGCTCCAGGCCCCTCAGCAGCTCTGCAGCCTGCCCTGGGCTGTCTCCAGCACTTCTCTGTCTTCTCCTCTGCCCCATCCTGCTTTACTAAATCCCATCCCTGGAGGTGTTCAGGAAACGTGGCCTTGACACTTGGGGACATTTTTTAGTGGCCATAGTGGTGTTGGGTTGCTGCTTGGACTGGAAGATCTCAGGAGGCTTTTCCAACCCAAGCATTTCTCTTGGTCTGTGATTCTGTAGTGGTTGGAAAACATCTGGGGGCAGCTCTTGGGCATGAGAAGCAGAGGTCTTCCCAGCTGAGGGTTCTCCACTCAGCACCTAGATCTGTTTCACTTAGCTCAGGTCATCCAGGTCTGCCCTTTCCAGGGGACAGCAGGTGCCAACCCATCCACCTCAGTTCACTCTCATTTGTCAGGCTGCCCCAAAATTCCTCCTGCCTCCCTTTGCAGCTCTTCTTCCCCCTGCCCCTTGGGGAGCCCATGGCAGCCACACTGCGAGCAGGCAGAGTGGGACCTGCTGGGTTCTGTGGAGCTTGGCAGGCTGTAAACAAAGGGAGAGTGAGGTCTAATTGTGTTTGTGTTGGATGGGTGATGGTTTGTTTTCTCATCTATGTAAATGAGGTTGGAGTCATTAACCCTCCCTTGTGCTCTGCTCTATCTGTGGAATCGTTTAAAGCCCATTGGGAAAGCCTGCAGAGAAACAGCCAACACCAAACCTTAATAATGAAATCCATCTTCTTTCTTTTCAAGCAACTGGAAGAGAAGCTGAAGGGACAGGCTGATTACGAAGAGGTTAAGAAAGAATTAAAGTAAGTGTTAAATGCCTGCATCATTCCTCCACCAGCTCTGCCTCTAACAACACTCCTTAAATGAAACCACAAATCTCTGTTCTTGGAAGAAGGAAGAATCCAGTCAAAACCACACAGAGGGGGAAACTGGGAATATTGGCAGCAACTGCATCCAGAAGCAGTGCAATGCTTCCTGTGAGAGCAGGCCTCTTGGCTTCAGCAAGTGTCCCAATGTCAGTGCAGCAACTCTCCTCTGGGGAGAGGCTGAAAGAATTGGGGCTGGAAAAGGGAAGGCTCAGGGGAGGCCTTGGAGCAGCATTTCAGTATCTGAAGGAGGTCTTCAGGAGAGACTTTTGACAAGGCCTTGAAGTGATAGGATGAGGAGCAATGGTTTGAGACTAGAGCTGGGCAGATTTTGAATGTTGGACATCAGGGGGAAGTTCTGCACAGCCAGGGTGGGGAAATACTGGAACAGGTTGCCCAGGGAGGTGGCTGAGACTCCATCCCTGGAGACGTTCAAGATCAGACTTGGCTGTGTCCCAGGCCAGCCTGCTCTAGTTGGAGGTGTCCCTGCTGCCTGCAGAGGGGTTGACAAGATGCCCTTGCAGGGTCCCTTCCAGCCCAGTGCAGTCTGTGACTCTGGACACAAATGTCCATGAAGAAAAGGAGCTACACCTATGGTCCACCAGGGGTAATGTTCTGGAGACATTTGGTGGTTCAGGTGAAACACTTCAAAAATCCTCAGCCAAGAGCAGAATTACTGTGGAGCAAGAATCCACAGTGGTGGAAGCTCCATCCCTGGAGGTCTTTCAGGCCAGGCTGGATGTGGCTCTGAGCAACCTGATCTAGTGTGAGGTGTTCCTGCCCATGGCAGGGGAGGTTGGAACTAGATGATCCCTTCCAGCCCTGACACCTGTGTGATTCCATGGTTCATGCAGGGCCCAGAACACCTTCTCCATGCTTTTGGCAGCCAGGGTTCAGCACTTCCCATTGCAGTGCTCTGCTTGGCTCTCTGGATATTTCTCTAGCATCTTGTGGGTTTAAACTAAAGCCACAAACAGCCTCTTCCTGTTTCAAGGGTGTTTTGTGGGGTTTTTAGGAGACTTAAAAGAGCCTCATTTTAAACTCTAACAAGATAAGCTGTCAGGTTCAGAAGAGGAAGGTTTTGACTGGAAATATGTTGAGTGTCAAGGTTTAAATAAGTGCAGGAGACTCCCTCTCCTCTTTCATCAGTGTGGCATTTCCCTCTCTGTGTTTTAAGCAGCCTGAAAGAACCTTCCCTTGTTTAATGAGGGATTTCAGCTCAGGCTGGCAATCATGTGCTGTTGTTTACACATCCCTGGAGGATATGGGAAGCAAGTTGGGGTTTGCAGCCCAGGCCCTGCTGCTCTCCTGTCCCAGCCACGCTGGCTGCGGTTCTGCGTCGCTGCCGGCTGCAGCTCACCCTGACAGAGGTGGAGAGTCTCAGTCAGCTGGAATGAGTTGGCCATTGCCTTCATCAGTACACCTGAATAGTAAGTGGGCTTCAGGAAAGCATCATCATGTAAATGGTGTGGGGGAAAACCTCCCTGTTCTCCCCACATTGGAGTTTCAAGGCCCAGATTGGCTGAGTGCTGGAAGATCTCATTCAAACCCGGGAAGGTTGGACTGGATGATCCCTGAGGTCCCTTCCAACCTGCTATTCTCTCTGTGAATCTGAGTTAAGGAAACTCAGCTTCAGCTTTCAGCTGCTTTGTGCCCCCCACCATGTGTCAAAGCTGAGTGGGGATTGGGCCACAACCTTCCAGTTTGCTACCTGAGCTACTGGGTGTGAAAGTGCCAGGACAGCAAATGAGCTTTAAGCCCTACCTGGTTTAATACCTTTAGATACAAAACTCACTTGGCTGCCTGTGCTCCTGCTGGTGATGCCTTCTGGGCTTTTGTCACATGAGGGCAGAGGAGAGGTCCAGGAGAAGCCATGACTCAAGAGTGCTCACACAGTGCTTCTGCCTGCTCCTGGTAGCTCTCAAGATGAGCCTGAAGTGACATAGATGGGAGAGCCTCCTGGAAGTGGCCCTTGCTGGGTGCCAGTAAATTAAGTCCCCTCTCCTGGCTGTGCCAGCTTTTCTGTCACCTCCTTTGTGGATCACATCTTTCATCTGGGCAGGCTGTCTTCTTTGGAGGGACAGACAGACAGACAGCTTGTAGGTGTCCTGGAGGCCAAACACTGTCCTGATGGATGGGGAGGGAGGTTAAGACTCTCTGTGAGAGCATCAAAGGTGTTTGCAGTGCTGCAGCATCCCAGCAGATCATTCACACCATCCTCTGCTCCAAAAATGTGCCAAAGTCTGAGTGGGCTTCACCTGAGAGTGCCAGGCTGAGCTGAGGTGAAGCTGTGGAAAGTCTGTTGGTGTCAGTCTGGTTTCCCTCGTGCTGGATCCCTCTGTGCCTGCCTTTGTGCCCTGAACACTGACAAAAAAGAGCTGCTCACAACATGCATCTGCACCACGAGAAAAGAGATCTTGCCAGCAAGGGATGAAGGTTGTTTTGGCTCTGGGCTGTGTTCCTCAGTCCTCTCCAGGATGTCAGAGGCATTTCTAGGCTGAGGAGACTCAGGATCAGCCAGCTTCTAACCTTGGAGGAACTGAGCTGGGTCCCTGGCAAGACCTGGGGTGGGAGGATTCCTTTCTTTCTGCACTGGCTGTTGTGCCAAGGGCCTTTTAATCCTGTTTTTGAGAGCTCTCTGTGTGCTTTTGGTTCCCTCTGGAGCAAGAGAGCAGTGCTAACCCTGCTGCCTTTGCCCTGGGATGGCAGGAGCAGAAGGCTGAGCTGTGCTGGTGCACAGTTTGCTTTAGAGCAGGATCTTTCCAGTCACCTCAGGTGTGCAGATGGAAGTCACAAGATCATTCTTTTAAGAAGCAGATAAATGATCTTGAGCAGCAGGTTGAGTCAGGATCTCAGGAGCAAAGATATTCCTGGAATCCAGGGGGGAAAGATTTTGCTTTCCTCATGTTCCTGAAGGAAAATGCCTCATTTGTGACACATTTGCAGGCTCATTTTTGACATGTTTAACTTGGAACAAATGAACCTGCTGCAGAGAATATCTCTCCAAGGGCAATTGGAGATACCATCAACCAGGTTTTTCCTACATTTGGGGTTCTAAGTGTATAGGAAATCACCTGTGAAATTGCCAGAAGGTTATTTCAAGTGGCAAGAATCCACTTGCAAGTGGGTGGAGGTCAGTAAGTTTCCAGCCCAGGTTTGAATATGCATACCTGCTCCAAGCTGGCTGAGAAATGCAGCTGCTGCAAGCTTCAGGATCCTTTCTAAAGGTGCCAGTGGCAGCAGGTGCTTGGAGCCAGGATGCATCAGAGCAGCCTGTGCCAGTGCAGGGCACAGCAGGGTCAGGGCTTTAGAGCCAAGCCTCTGGTGCTGAGAGCTCCATGCAAGCACTGAACACACTCAGGCTGGCGCTGAGTTCTGGGGCCTGAGCACATCCCACCTGCCCCTCCCAGAGTGGGCAGCTCCTTTTGGTGTGGTCTCAGCCAGAAGGAGCACAGTTGGTGTGCTGCAGGACTGCTGTGGAGTGTGGTGAGTGGGGGTCACAGGGAGTCCTGTCATGAGGTCTGAGCTGGGATGGGGAGCGTGGCCGAGGCCTGCCAGGGAAGTTCTCCACATCAGAATTTTCTGGCACAAGGTGGGAGGGTTTCCTTTAGGTGCTGTCTTCTTGTGTGACCATCACGAGGGCAGAGTTGCTGTCCTCAGGGGCCAGAGCCTGCAGAAGCCACAGGGATGGAGTTTTCCTGAGGTGAGTCTCTCCCTGTGTATCTCCCTCAGCAGTCCTGGCAGACAGAGCTGTGCCTCTGATGAGGTGTGCCAAGGAACACTTCCTTCCAGCAGGCATTAGGAACCTGGGGCAACCTGCCTGTGGGGTCAGGATGATGTCAGGACCTTTAAGAACTCAAACCTCTCTCCTTGGCTGGCCCCACTCCATTAATCAGAGTAAAGGGGCACTGTTGCTGAGCTGTTGTGGCCACCTAAGGCACTCCATTAATCAGAGTAAAGAGGCACTGTGGCTGAGCTGTTGTGCCCACCTAAGGCAGAGCATGAGCAGCTTTACTCATCTCTTGGCTGGAGGCTCTACCCTACAGCAAATCCTGCTGGCAAAAGGTGGCATCCACTGATGCTGTGTGGTCAAACCAACAGCCAGAGTTTGGTGCTTCTGTCAGTGATTGTACCTGTAGGAATGCCTGCTGGAATTCAGTGTGTGCACTGAGCATGCACAGAGGCAGGATCTGTGAGGGGTCTGTCTCAGAATGGCTTTTTCCTTCTGGGATTTGCTATGACACAGAGATCTGCAATGAGTCACTGAGAAGCCTCATTTCCAGAGCAGCTCATTCAGAATCAACCTATGGAATGAGTTACAGAGGAGCTGAGCACCACATGGTCCACTAAATGAGTGCTGGCTGCATGGCTGGCTGCTGCTGATGCCCAGAACTGGTCCTTATATCTTTGTCCTGGCCTTTTCTGACTTGGGTTCCGCAGTCAGTAGATGATTAAACATCTTGTCCCTGCCTCAGAGTTCCTGGTGCTTGATGCATAAACAATGCTGCCCTGGTACTGCTGGAGAAGGGCAAGAGGAGGGCACAAAGATGATCAGAGGGCTGGAGAACTTCCCTTATGGGAGGGAGAGTTGGGGCTGTTCAGCCTGGAGAAGGCTCCAGAGAGACCTTAGAACAGCCTGCCAGTACCTGAAGGGGCTAGAGGAGAGCTGGGGAGGGACTTTTGGCAGGGGCTGGGAGTGCCAGGATGAGGGACAATGGCTCTGAGCTGGGAGAGAGGAGAGTGAGAGTGGAGAGGAGGAAGAAATTCTTTGCAGTGAGGGTGGGGAGACACTGGCACAGGTTGCCCAGGGAGGTTGTGGAGCACAGAAGCACAGAATGGGATCTTTGATCTTTGATCCCATTTTGTGCTTCTGTGCTCCACAACCTCCCTGGAGGTGTTGAGGACCAGGCTGGATGAAGCCTTGAGCAAGCTGTGCTGGTGGGAGGTGTCCCTGCCCATGGCAGGAGGTTGGAGCTAGATGAGCTTTAAGCTCCCTTCCAACCCAACCCATTCTGTGAGTCTGTGACCCCTGCTTATGCATTCACCCTCCCCAGTGAGTGAGAAGCTGCAATCAGTTACTGGTGCAGTCTGAGTAAGTTAACATCCTGCCTGGAGCAGGACTGCTCAAAGCCATTTCAAAAACAGTAGCACAGGACTCAGGTTCTATTCCTGCAGGATTCTCTTTTGCCAAGCCCAGACAACAACTCTGAAAGAGTTGGAAAGGAGACCTCCTCCGAGCGCCCAGGACGCAGATAAAATACCGAGAGCGAGACTATCAGACTCTGCCCTTAATGTACTTATAAATATTTGGGTCTTTCAGCTTTCTGCAGAAAGATTGTGCCATTTTGTCTTGCCTTTGCTGCAGAACTGGGAGGTGATTAAAATGAAAAACTGCCTTTTGGGCTGGAGGATTATTTGTGCATATTTTCCTTGCTGCCTCAGCCGCTGCGCGTTACAGCAAGCAGCCTTGCTGGTGATCCCCCCTGGTTTGCTGCAACTTTGGGTTTGTTGAGGGTTTTGGTTTTTTTTTGTTTTGGTTTGGGGTTTTTTTTTCATTCCCTTCAAGCTTCACTGATAAATTTATATCACTTCTGACAGCTTAAAATGTTATATCCTTATTAACCTTTAAATTTACGCTTTAAACTGGCCTGGTGGGATTGAATATGGAATGATTTAGACACCGCTCGAGAAAATGTTCCTCTCCAAGAACTACTTGGGAGAGTTATTCCCTGTTCATTAGGAGGCTGCTTTCCTGCAAGGGCAGTTGTCAGCCCTGGAAATGGTGCTGGAAGAGTTGGGGGGGGGGGGGGGGAAATGATGCTGTTAATTAGTGGAGCTGTGATGAAGAGGAGAAATGGCAAATAATTTCTTTTTCTGCCTTCCACAGTATATTGAAATCCATGGAGTTTGCACCGTCCGAAAGCTCTGGTGCACAGGTACTGAACCCATCTTTGTTGTCTTGGTTTGCTTCTTTGTCTTCTTCTTTGTCTTCTTCTTTGTCTTCTTTTTGTCTTCTTCTTTGTCTCTTCTTCTTTGTCTTCTTCTTCTTTGTCTTCTTCTTTGTCTTCTTTTCTTCTTCTTCTTTGTCTTCTTCTTTGTCTTCTTTTCTTCTTCTTTGTCTTCTTCTTTGTCTTCTTTTCTTCTTTGTCTTCTTCTTCTTCTTTGTCTTCTTCTTCATCTTCTCCTTCTTTGTCTTCATTTTTGTCTTCTTCTTCTTCTTCTACTTTGTCTTCTTCTTCTTTGTCTTCTTTCTGGGGCTGCTTAGCCTGGGGATCTCAGACTGAGAGGGGATCAAATAATGCTTACACATCTCTAAAG
>VWYK01068801.1:9647-19774 GCA_013399775.1 Semnornis frantzii
GCCTCATCTTGAGCTTTTCCTCACCCCACACCCCCAGGGCCTGTTCCTCAGGTCTGCTCTCAGCCATTCCCCACCCAGCCTGGAGCTGTGCTTGGCATTGTGCCTACCCAGCTGCAGGACCTTGCACTTGGCCTTGTTGAATGTCCTGAGGTTGGCCTGGGCACAGCTCTGCAGCCTGTCCAGGTCCCTCTGGATGGATCCCTGCCCTCTAGCAAGTTCCTCTTGCCCTCTAGCTAGTTCCTGATAAAACTTCAATAACCCACTGCAAGCACAGCAATGGGCCCCAGCTGTGCCAGCTGTGCCCCCGGGCAGCAGAGCACATCCTTGGGCTCCACAGCAAGGAGAAGGATTAGGGGCCAGGGCAGCTGGATCCTGCTCCCACCCGGGTTTGGGTCAGGAGTGTCCCCCATGCAGGCAGGGTTTGCAGCCTGCCCTGCTCCCTGGTGTGGTCTGCCCCACAGGATGGGCAGGTCTGTAAGCAGCTGCGCTGGCCAGAGGAGCCTGTGGGGACAGCAGTGGGGCCTGGGACATCACTTCTGCCCCATCTGTCACACCCCAACCTTCACCTGTCTCAGAGCCCTGCGCTCCTTGGCAGAATTAACTTTTGCCTCCAGTTCTCAGTGCCCCAGCAAGGCCTTGGTGTGGCACAGCCCGGGGGGCAGAGCCCTCCAATGGTTTAATTGTTCCCAGACACAGCAGCCTGGGGCCTGCCTGGGATAAAGGCACTGTCTGCCAGGGGAGTTCCACTTGAAAGCAGCCCAAGTCCAGCCCAGTGCCGCAGGTGTAATTCCCACCCAGAAGGGTGTCCCTGGCTGGGCTGGAGGAACAGAAGTGCAGCCCAGGGACCAGCTCCTCTCTATCCTCTCCCCCAGTCCCTGCTGCAGCTGGTGCTGGCCACACTGCACCCTTCTTGCTGACCCTGTACCAGAGGCAGTGCCCTGAGATGCCCCTCTTGTGGGTTTCACACCCCAAGGCCAGGCTGTCCCTGCCTTCTAGGTGACATTTGGTCTGGGAGGAGCACTGAGGCACAGCCAGAGCTGTTTAGCATGGACTTGATTTTCCTCATTAGCACACTGAGAGGTGCCAACTTTGCTACCAAGGTTACAGTCAATTAGGCATAGGTCCTTGTTTGGGCACCCAGCACCAGAAGCTGCTTTGCTCTTGGGGGTTGTGTTACCTGAGCCCTGCCCCAGCAGTTTCAGCCAGAGCAGAGCTCTCTGATCCTCCCAAGGCTCCTTGAGCCAGCTCCTTGCCAGAAGCCTGGCAGATCTGCACTTCGCACAAACACTGCTGAGGGACTCCAAGCAAACGGAGGCAAAGACTCTGAGACCTTGCTCTCAAAGCTGCTAAACTTGATCAGCCTCCCTGGCCCACGGCCAGCTGCAGGGTTCCATTTGGGATTTCAGGTTTGGGTTTCACTTTGGGGCTCCTCAGTTCAAGAAAGGCAGAGATCTGCTGGAGAGAGCCCAGTGGAGAGCACCTGGAACACCTGTGAAGAAAGACTGAGGGTCCTGGGGCTGTTTAGTCTGGAGAGGAGAAGGCTGAGAGGGGCTCTGAGCAATGTCTGTAAATATCTGAGGGGTGGGAGGCAAGATGCAGGTGCCAGGCTCTTGCTGGTGGTGCCCAGTGATAGGGCAAGGAACAACAGGCACAAGCTGGAGCAGCATTAGAAACTTGTTTGGTGTGAGGGTGCCGGAGCCTGGAGCAGGCTGCCCAGAGAGGTTGTGGAGTCTCCTTCTGTGAAGACTTTAAAAACCCACCTGGATGTGTTCCTGTGTGAGCTGCCCTGGTTGGTCCTGCTCTGGCAGGAGGCTTGGACTCCTCAACCCCTAACATTCTGTGATTTGTGAGACCATCCCTCCACAGCTCCTTTTGGCTTCTTCTCTGCAGGTGGCAGCAGAAGAAGACAGGGACACCCTGATACACTGACAGGCAACCATGTCTGGGGTGAGCAGGACTGCCACAGGGGTGCCAGCACTTCCTCTGCTGATGGCAGGGTGACATGTGCCACAGGAGCACAGCAGGGCGGAGCAAGGCTCAGGCCCTTGTCCTCAGACAGGTCTTTGGGTGGTCCTTGGGGCTGACCTGCTGCCTGCGGGTGGCAGAGGGGAGCAGCTCCCGGTGCCCTGCTGAAGCTGCCTCCTCCCCTGCAGAAGCATTGGCCCCCAGGGACACAGTGTGTCACCAAGCACGACCACACCAAGCCCAAGGCCCAGGAGCTGGCGTTCCGCAAGGGCGATGTGGTCACCATTGTCGAAGCGGTGGAGGTGAGTGTGGGGCTCAGGCTGCCCCGGGAGGGCACAGAACGAGAGGGACCCAGGTGACAGCGACTGAGCGGCTGGAGCCGCCCTCCTTGCCAGCAGAGTGCCCCTTTCCTTCCCTTGCATTGACACCCCCTCGCCTGCAGGGCAAGGGCTGGTACCGTGCCAGGCACAACGAGACGGGGCAGGAGGGGCTACTGGCGGGCAATGTGCTGCGGCAGCGAGGAGCCATCCGCATCGACCCCAAGCTCAGCCTCATGCCGTGAGTACAGCAGCGGGAGGGTGGTCATTGGTACCTTTGCCCAGGTGTTGGGTGGCCAACTGGGCACAGAACGACCCAGAGCCACGCCCTGGTGAGGGAGGGGTTTACGGTGCCAGTCTGGAGACTCCTGGTCGTGTCCACCCAGCTGGGATGGGCCTCTGCTAACCCCCTAACTCTAATCCCTAACTCTAACCCTAATGTTAACTTTAACCCCTAATCCTAACCCCTTACCTCTAACCCTAACACTACACCCTAACCCTAATATTAACCCTAACCCCTAACCCTAACCCCTAAACTCAATGCTAACCCTAACCCCTAACCCTAATCATAACACTAACCTTAATCTTAACCCTAACCCTAACCCCTTACCCCTAACCCTAACACTAAACCATAACCCCTAACCCTAATCCTAACATTAACTCTAATATTAACCCTAACCCCTAACCGAAACCCCTTACCCCAACCCTAATCCTAACCCTAACCCTAACCAGAATCTTAACCCTAACCCCTAACCTCTAACCCTAACCCTAACCCTAACCCTAACCTAGGGGTTAGGGATTTGTGTGCGGTGAGCCCTGCGAAGCTTTGGCAGGGGCTGTGCTCTCCCCATCCTGCTGCTGGCACTGGGGCAGCCTGGTGGCATGGCCCTTCCCAAGGCCCCTCTCCCCAGCTGGTTCCACGGGAAGATCTCAGGGGCGCAGGCGGTGCAGGAGCTGCAGCCCCCCGAGGATGGGCTGTTCCTGGTGCGCCAGTCCGTCCGGCACCCTGGCGACTATGTGCTGTGCGTCAGCCTGGGCGGGCAGGTCACCCACTACCGCGTGTTGCACGAGGAGGGCACCCTCAGCATCGACAGCCTGCACCACTTCTCCAACCTCATCGACATGATCGAGGTGAGAGCCTCCCCACAGCCTGGGCAGGAGCTCCACGGGGTCAGGCAGAGCAGTACCGCTGCCTCCTCCTCCTCCTCCTCCTCCTCCTCCTCCTCCTNCTTTCTTCTGTGCTTCTCACTGGGCTCCATTACTTGCTGTAATGTACCCCATCCTTGTCAAAGGTTCCCACTGAGCTTGGGGGGCAATGAACAGATCTGGAATGCCCCAGAGATGCCAACCAGTCATGCCAGCAGCAACCCAAGTTCCCTGCCCAGGGCCACATTTGCCCTATCCCTGCCTGCTGAGCGCTTCACACATCAGCAGGGCTTGGGGCATTTTGGAAAGTGATCTTGGCAGCCTTTGCCATCCCCGGACCCTGCATGAGGCCTGAGCCCTGCCAAGGCTTTGAGGAGGTTCTGCTGCATTTCCTTCCTTTCTGAGCCCCTTCTCACCTGCTGACCCCACGGGGCTCCCAGGCTGCCACCTTAGGTCCCTTTCAGCAAGATCTTCCTAAAAGCCCATCCTTGCCCTGTCTCACTCTTGCCCTGGCTCTTCTCTGTGGGGGCTACACTCTCCTATTTTTAACTCAGACACAACTTCTGCTTTCATGTGGGATCCTTCTCCCTCAGCTGCCCTGGCCCTGCTCTGTAACCTCAGCGCTGTCCCTTGGCTGCCGTAGCACTCACCAGGGGTTTAGCCCAGCTCCCCACTGGCACCCCGTGTGGCACATGGTCCCTCACAGTGTCTCCCTGGCTGTGCCCAGAGGGGAGCAGAGCTGAGGTGTGGGCTGCGAATGGCAGGATGATGGGGGCTGGGGTATTTTGAGGGTGGTGAGGGTGGTGGGGTCCATGTGCCTTTCTTGGGCATCACTGCATCACCCTCATCTGCTCATCCCCTGGCAGCACTACATGAAGGAGCAGGGAGCCCTCTGCACCAAGCTGGTGAAGCCCAAACCAAAACCTGGAATGAAGTCAGCTGAGGAGGAGTTGGCCAAAGGTAGGAGATGGCAGGAGAGGGTCGTGGGCTGGAGTTTGGGGACAAGGCAGCATGGGCCAGCTGGTGGCCCCTCTTAACCTGTCCTTGTGCCTGTGCCCAGCTGGCTGGTTGCTGAACCTGCAACACCTCACACTGGGAGAGCGCATCGGGCAAGGCGAGTTTGGAGGTAGGTGAGATGAGGTTGGAGGTTCTGTGGGCTTCTGCAGATGGCACCTCCTAACATCCCCTCCTCCTCCTCCTCCGGCATGGAGGCTCAGCCAGGGATGTGGGAAGTTGTGTCCTGGGCTGACCCTGAGCCCTCTGTGTCTCCCCGCAGATGTCCTGCAGGGCAGTTACATGGGGCAGAAGGTGGCCGTGAAGAACATCAAATGCGATGTGACCGCTCAGGCCTTCCTTGCAGAAACAGCTGCCATGACGTGAGTGCCCTGTGGGCAAATGCAGCCCAGACCTGCCCCTGACCAAGGCACGAGTGGGCACCCCCCGGACCTGGATCTCCTCCATTTCAGGAAGGTCCAGCACAAAAACCTGGTGTGCCTGCTGGGGGTGATCCTGCACAATGGCCTCTACATCGTCATGGAGTTCATGGGCAAGGTGAGGGCACCCAGCCCGGCAGTGCCCACCCCTCTGGGGGCACAAGCTCCACGTGTCGTATGGATGCCAGGTGCTGTAGCCCCCATGGGGCACAAAGTCCCCATGCAGCCCCCATCCCCTTGGCCCTTACAGGTTTCTCCTCCTCTGTCAGGGCAACCTGGTGAACTTCTTGCGCACACGGGGCCGAGCGCTCGTCCCCACCCGGCAGCTCCTGCTCTTTGCTCTGTAAGTTCTCCTCCCTCCTGCAGGCCGGGCAGCAGTGCCCACCCTGGGCAGCCCCCAGGGACATGCAGTGGCACTGCACCCTGCCTTTCTTGGCCATGGCAGGGACGTGGCCCAGGGCATGGACTACCTGGAGTCCAAGAAGCTGGTGCACAGGGACCTGGCTGCCCGCAACATCCTCATCTCGGAGGAGAGCGTGGCCAAAGTCAGCGACTTTGGCCTGGCCCGAGTCAACCCCAAGGGCGCGGATGGCACTGTGCTGCCCATCAAGTGGACAGCCCCAGAGGCCCTGAAACACAATGTGAGCAACGGTGGGAAGGGGGCAGGACCAGGAGGTCCTCTCAAAGCAGCTCATCCCCTCGAGTTCTGCCCCCTTCCTGCCAACTCATCCCTGCCTCCTGGCATTTCTGCCCCTCTGTCCTGACCAGCCCTCACCCTGGGGCAGCTCCAAGGAGATGTGGTCACATGGACCCAGGGCCATGGGGGTGATGGGAAGGGAGGGGGTTCACAGCCCGGGGAGCTGGGGCTGGCGGGGGGCAGGCACTCTCTTGCCCTTGGGGAGGGATTAGAGCTCAGAACAGACCCCAGGCAGCTCTCCCCTCCTGCTGCTGCAGAAGTTCTCCTCCAAGTCGGACGTGTGGAGCTATGGGATCCTCCTGTGGGAAACCTTCTCCTTTGGACGAGCACCATACCCCAAGCTGGTGAGTGCCATGCTGGGGACACACATCCTGCTGTCACTGGTGGGACAGAGACATCCCATGGGGCCCTGGCCAGGACGAGATCCTGGCGGGGTGGAGGAGGGGTGATCCCAGATGGCTTCTCCATCCTGCCAGAGCCTGAAGGAGGTGACAGAACTGCTGGAGCAGGGATACCGCATGGAACCCCCCGAGGGCTGCCCTCCCACTGTCTATGCCCTGATGAGGAGTTGCTGGGAGATGGAGCCAGGCAAGCGTCCATCCTTCAAGAAACTCACAGAGAAGCTGCAGAAGGAGTTGAAGCACCTGAGGGATGTTTAGTCCCCATCCTGCTCCCAGGACTTGTGACCAGAAGCCCCCTGGACCTGCTGGGATTGAGAGCAACACAGCAAGGGGTGGCCAAGCAGTAGGCACCTTGTGGTGCCAGTCTCTCCTGGTGGACACAGGGCAGCAGCTGGGAACAAAGCTCTCCTCCCCTGGGATGCCTGGAGAGGAGTCAAGAACCTTCCTCCATCCTGGCTAGAGAAGGTTTCCATAGGGCTGATCTCCCCTGACCCGTCAGGGGCCATGCTCAGCCCTGGACAGTGGATGCCAGATGTGGGGTCCCTTCAGGCTGCCCCTGCTGGTGATGTGGGACAGGATGGGACATCTCCACTCACTGGAGGATGAAGCCCCAGGCCCAAGGCAGACTCACTCCAGCCACCCAGCCCCGCAGAGGGATGCTGGGCATGACCAGCTAAGCCCCAGGGATTTGGGCTTCTTGATTAAACCAAAGAAATTAGTTCAACAGCATCTGTAAGCTTCTGGGTTCAAATTAGGCCTATCCCTCCCTTGGGGCCTGGCAAAGCAGAGTGAGAGGCTTAGGGGGGCCCAGGATCTCCAGCCCTCAGAGCCCCCCACACTCAGCCCGACCCCTTTCCCTGGGGCTCTGTGCAGCCAGGGATTATTCTGTTAATCAGTGGCTGTATGGGAATTGCCTGCACTCAACTCAGGAGCCAGGCAGGGCTCCAGCAGTGGGGAGCCCCCAGCCCTGCCAGCTCCTAAGCAATCTCCATGTCTCGGTGAAGCTGGGATTAATGGGGGCACAGGGCACACGCGTGTGGTGTGCACTGCCCCCACCTCATCTTCCTCCCACTCCTTTAACCCCCAACTGGGTGTTTTTGGCTAATCCTCTTCAGTCTCCTCTGTGCTGGTTCTTTCTTGCACCTCCAAAGCCACCGTGCTGTTGTGGGTGGCTCTGGGTGCCCATAACACAGGACCCAGCTCGGCAGGATCTGACCCTGTGGGTCTTGCCCTCCACCAGGCCCCATGCAATGGGGGAGGGTCTTTTAGCTCAGTCTGGTGTGCACTGGGGTTCAGTGACTCCACTTCCACCTCCTTGTCTCCTGACTGGAGAGCAGCCTACTGTGTCCCCATACTGCTGTCCCCCTCAAGCACCCTTGGGTGCAGCAAGCAGCATGGGAAGGTCTTTCCACCCCAGCGTCTGCGGCTTCCCCTCCTAATGCTTTAATCCCCCCCTGATCCGCAGTGCCCCTGGGGCAGCCTCTCCAGTGACCTTGCGGGCGCCAGCCCCAGGAACCACCCCAGTGCTTCTGGGCACCGTGGGGCAGTTTGCCACAGCCACCCACCCATGGCCTCCTTCTTCATGACTGCCCTGAAGATCTTCCAGAGGGGTGAGGAGGAGCCACCCAAGGGGACCCCCAAGGATGGCAAGGTGGGCACGGTGCCCAACGGCGTGGCCCGTGAGGAGTTTGAGGAGTACCAGCGGCAGCTGCTGGAGGAGAAGTAAGGCTTCAGTGGGGCACGAGGCTCTTTGGAGTCCTCCGCGTGCTGAGACTGGGTCCCACCCTCTATGGGTTGTCCCCAGGGTGTCTAGGGCAAAGGACAGGGGCACAGTGCCCTTTGGTGCCTCTCCCCATAGTGTCCTTGTGGGTGCTGGCATGGGGCTGGGTCAGCAGCTCGGTGCACTGTTGGTGGCAAGGGACACCCCAGGGTGTCAATGCCCATGGAGTCGAGGGGTGACAGCATGGGACACAGCATTAGGCTCCCACTTCCCTGGGTGCTGGGGCTGGAGGGACAGGATGTGGCTCTCACCCTCTGATCCCTATTGCACCCCTCCTCTGGATCTTGCACCCTCTTCTCCTCCTGCCCCAGCCCAGAGCTGGCACAACCATTCTGCTGCCGGAGGACGAGGGCAATGTCGGGGGGTGTTGGGGGGTGCTTGGTGAAGGCAGAGGGGACAGCGTGGTGCCTGCTGCCGCAGGATCGAGCGGGACAAGGCCTTTGCCCAGAGGAAGGCAGGACGGGCTGCCGTGCGCATGCACCTGCGGGACAAGTACCACCTGGCCCAGGTAAGGACCAGCCGTGACGGGACCTCGGGGGTCTTCCCCCGCACCCTCCATCCTCTGGGACAGACCCTGGCCCGCTGCCTGCTGGAGGTCCCTGGGGTGGGAGACGGCTCCTGAAGAGGGCAGCAAACGGCTGCAGTCTCCACCTGCACCGCCGCTGCCAGCCTCCATCTCACCGTCCCAGTCTGGTAGAGGACAGCCCCACGGCCACCCAGCACCCCACACGCCCGTGGCACCAGACTGGCCCTGAGGGACCTGCTGCCGTAGCTGCCCCATAGCTGGTGGGTGCCCGAGCCTGCCCACGACCCTGACACCGTCTCCCACCCGTGCGCAGGACGAGCGGGACGACGCCCAGCTGCATGTGGCTGGTGGCACGGCGGAGCTGCCGCACGAGCTGGCTGCCGTGGTGCAGGGTGAGGAGGAGGAGGATGGCTACGCCGGAGTCTTCGCCTTCCTGACGAAGCTGCGAGAGGTGGAGCTGCCTGCGCTGCGGGACCGTGCGCGGGGCGGTGCTGACGGCGCGGGGGAGAAATGCTGCCTGATGTAGCTTCGCTGCTCTGGGCCCTGCGGGGGTGGCGGCAGCAGCGCTGGGGCTCGGCTGCTGCCCGCCCAGGAGCGATGGGGTGCAGGTGTTACGGGAGCCTGGGGGGCTCCCACTCATGTACTGGGGCTGGGGGTTCTTCCCCATAACCATTCCCTGCTATCTTTACGGGGTCCAGTAGGTGGGTGCCGAGATGCAGGATGCCTGGGTCCACTCTAGTGAGTCCCTCCCCACAGTGCCCCTGGTGTGAGCCCTGGGATGGGCAGAGCAGTGGTCCCTGAGGCTCCATCACCCCCAGGAACCAGCCCGGGGGCCTCGCAAAGTGTTTGCCTCAATAAACGTGGTCTTTGCTAGCAGCGTTCTGGTCTTCCTGCCGTGCCCTTTGCCTGCATGAACGCCATCCTTGGCAGGGGGCACACACAATGACAGCACCGCACCAGAGCTGTCCCATATGTCTTGATCACTCAGCGGCCAGATCCGTCCCTTCCTCTGCAGCAGTCCACGGACTGCACCCCAGTGCCAGGGGGACCCACCCGGGCTGTCCCCCGGGAGTAAACACCGACAGGGGGTGAGGGTGAGTCTGGCATCACTTAACCCACCCACACCATCCTTGAGCAGGCAGCAAGGTTCCTTCAGCTCGGGCGCACCGATGCCTCTTGCCCCTCTGGGAACTTCCTCCTTGCTCCTGAGCATTCGGCAGCGGCACTGGCACTGGCACTGGCACTGGCACTGGCACTGGCACTGGCTTAAATGGCAGCGGGCCGGAAGGCTGGGGGCTGCTGAGATCACTAATACCTGCCTATTTTAGTGAGGTCTAATCTGCCTGAGTCGCCTGTCCCCGAGGACTAAGCTCGCTGAACCCTTGTAAAATGTGCGGGCAGCGCTGGCCCCGGCGGCACCTCCAGCCGGAGCGGGAGTCACGCTGCGCCCGCATGAAAGGAAGGACGCTCGGAGCCGCCTCCGGGCTCCCCACGCCGGGGCCATCTGCTCCGGAAAGGCCTATGGGGACAGGCCCGGCCCCGCTGCCCACGGGTCGGGTCGTGGGGATGGGAGGAGGCTGAATCAGGCACAGGTGGCGTGTGAGTTTTGCCACGGCACTCTCTGCTGTCAGCAGACAAGGAGCAAGGAGGTCCCTGGGTGAGTGAGGTGCTCGGTTCCCCCCTCGGGCACTCACCCTTCCAGGGATCAATCAAGGGACTGATGACTGCAGGAGCATGCCAGGCACTGTGTGACAGGCACAAACGACTGAACACCTGGGAGCTTCCTCCCGTTCGGTTGCCCTGCTGCCCCTGCCATCCCTGCTGCCCCTGCCATCCCTGCCATCCCCACTGCCCCTGCCACC
>VWYK01068801.1:21316-40259 GCA_013399775.1 Semnornis frantzii
CCCCCGCCCCCGCCGTGCCAGCCAACACCTTAAGGCTGTCAGCAGGGCCAGCACACTGCCCACGGGGCAACACCAGAGCCAAGCAACTGGGCAGCCCCTGCCCCTAAAACCAGACCTGGCACAACAACACTTCCCCACACCCACCAGGGCTGCAGGCACCCTGGGGGAAGCCATCAAGGGCCACTGGAGCAGATCGCCCAGCTTCA
Organism: Semnornis frantzii; assembly: GCA_013399775.1. NCBI lineage: Eukaryota > Metazoa > Chordata > Aves > Piciformes > Ramphastidae > Semnornis > Semnornis frantzii. The sequence continues at coordinate 21,523 of VWYK01068801.1, forward strand.
GCTCCGGCTGAAATGGTGTGGGCACAAATACTGGCCACAGGGAAGACGGAGTAGCAGGGCCAGGTGCCCCTTTGCATCCTTGGCCCCACACAGTCCCTGTGCCTGGGGAGGTCTCCAAACCTCCCCAGAGGTGACAACCCCTGCACACCCCTGCTGCAAGTGGGGCCCTGGCAGTGCTATATGGCATGGGGATGTCACCCTACTCGCAGGGGCTGCGTAGCCCCCCAGGGTCATGTTATGCAATGCCAGTGTGTCCCCAGGGTGGTGGCACACTGTCCCTGAGGTGGTGGCATGCCACCCTCACGACAGTCTCACACTGTCCCCAGGGAGGGGTCATATGTGGCAGGTGAAGCCCTAATGGCCTCAGGGCCCAAACTAGGGCACAGAGGTTCTGGGATCCTGCTGGCAGTATCTCTGGTGGGGGAGGGTACAGAGCTACCTGGGACCTGGGACCAGCAGCTACCCAGCAAAGGGTGGGAGGGGTCCAAAAACTCCCTGGTGACATTTACCACCTGAAAGCAGAACTGTGGTGAGGAGAGGAAGGGAGTGGGAGGAAGCCGAGACAATGGTTGAGGGTGGCAGCTTCTGCAGGTGGCAGGAAGAGGCTTTTGGGAGAAAGTAAAAGTGAAGCAAAAGAGAAAGAAGAGGACAAAACCCACCCTGGGGCAGCACTGAGAAGCCCCCACCCAAAGCATCCTAGAACCCTCATTGTGCTGTTTCCATTGCCCCTGCTGGGGTCCCCAGGGGGGCAGGCAGGAGGGAGGTGGAGGTGTCTCCTCCTCACATCCAGGACCAGGGCAGTTCCCAGGGATGAACCCCAAGGCTGTGTCCTGGCAGCTGCTCCCCGCAGTGTGCCCATGCTCAGTTCCATGCCCATGAATTATCACCTCACCTGGTGCCACAGACAGAGTGCCCAATGCCTATGGCTGGGCCCCACACTTGGTCCCTCTACCCCCAGTCCATACAAGGTCCCAGATGCTGTTCGGGATGCCTGGTCCCTGCGGGTAGTCCCCACATTTGGACCCCATGCCCGGTCTCCGTCCCTGTCCCCACACCCAGGGCCCATCGCTGGCTGTCCCTGGTCCTGGTGCAGCCAGGGCTCTGCAGACAGCATCCCCAGAAGCCCACAGGGCCACCCACGCCATCACCGCGGCCACCCCCAGGCTCACATCCCCGTCCTGCAGCAACGACACCCACCGCTGCAGCATCTCCATCCCGCCGGGGCTCGGGGTGCCTGCCCCGGACCCCATCTCCAGGGCAGAGCCTTCGCAGCCGAAGGAAATCCTCCTCCCTCCCCCCCACGGCCGCGGCCTTTCTTCTCCGCTCCCCCTGTTTCTAATTCTTTCTCCTCCCCGTAATGAGGGGATTACAAGGCAAACTCCAGCAGGACGCCTTTGTGGGGAGACAATCTGAGTGGGGAAGGCAGTTCGGGGCTTTGTCCGCCGCCACCCCCCCGGACCCGTGCTGGGGGGACATTTAGAGCAATTACTTGTCCAGAAAGTAACTGTCAATCATTCTTAAAGGGGAAGGCCTCCAATTAATAACCTTGTCTTAATCCTTTGGACTCATTTCCAATCTGCGGTGCCTTGGTGACATCTGCAACACTAAATAAAGATTCTCCCGAGCCTTAGCACGGCGGTTCTGTGACAAATAAGAAGACTAGAGGCAACTTTGGCTGCCAAAGCTGCGAGATTGCTGAGGTTGAGCCGCTTGTTTGGTTCCCAGGAGGGACCGGCAAAGTTAAATACTCCTGGAAAAGCCGAGTTGTGCCCAGCAGGTAACGCCGTTTTATTCCACTTCGGGAGGAAGCACTGGGGGAAGATGCTGGAAAAGGGAGTGGGAGTGCCTGGGTTGCGCCTCGGGCCAGGGCCGGGGCTGGCATCCTTCCCCTGGGGCCTCGGGAGCGGGTGGCGGGTGCCAGGCGCCGGGCACCCCCCAGCACCATTTGCTGTGATTTACACCTGGGGCAGGAGGGCAGGAGCCACTCACGCTCCCCAGTGCCCGCACCAGAGACTGCCAACAGCTCGACTGAGGGGGCCGAGCCCAGGGGGGCAAATCCTGGCACCCGGAGGGACTTTCGAAGTCAAAGAAAAGGGACCAAAAAGGGACCTGGCAAACGGCGGAGCTGTCCCCTGGCTGTCGCCTCCTCGTCCTCCGCTGCTGGGGGAGGTCACTTGTCCTCACTGATGCTCTGCTGCTTTCTGGTACCAGGGTACTGCTATTTTTGTACCCATCTCAACCAGAGCTAGATGCCGTTTCTGCTGCCTTTTCGGGTGTCTTTGCCAACAGCCTCCCTCCCCCCACCCCAGCTGACAGCGCCCGCAAGGAAACCACTGGTCTGGAATTCGAGTAGATGGGGGGTGGGGGGTGGGGAGAACCCCCCCGAGGCTTCAGCTCCTTGTGGTTCCCAGCACAGTTTTAACGCTTAAGGGCTTAAAGCCAAAAATTGCTGCTGGGAAGACAGTGGCCACAGAAAAATGTCCGACGGGAGCAGGGAGGAGACTGCCTGCAACGCTGGCTCAGCGCTGCCCGTTTCAGGTAGCACTCCCAAAATGCTGGCAGTGAAGGCTCTGGGACCCCGGGGCCAGTTCTGGCAGACAGGGGCTATGGGGTGGCCAGTGCCAACATACTGCTGCCCACCCGTGATGGGGTCCACTCTTCCATGCCCAGGGACATCCGTGTCCCTGGCCAGGCCATGGTAGAGCCGGGTGGGGTGGCCTGGTTCTCACACCCCCCACCCCCCCATTCCACATTGTCCAGTGCTGCTGTCCTGCACCGGGTCCCACTCAGTGGTCGTTTTGCTGCTCTTTGCTTCACTCCTGCTCCCACAGCAGGACTTGCTCTGCTTCCCGGCAGGTTTTAACCTCCTTTGATCTCAGATGGGGTCAGAGTGGGAGGACGATGGAGGATGCCTTCAGCCCTGACCCTGACCTCCACCACCACATCTTGCTCCCATCACCCTCCACTGCCCCTTATCTTCTCTCCTCCCTCTTGCCCATCTTGTCCCCAGCTTACCTTGCCCATCCCCCCCAGTGCCNCAGACAGGGGCTCTGGGGGCTCTGGGGGCTCACTCCCTCTCCCTTCTGCTTGCAGGTGCAGAGCTGCGCAAATGAGAAGCAGGTGAGTGAGAGGGAGAGGGCAGCAGAGGACCCCAACCCCCCCCAGCCCTAGGACACACTGCAATGCTCACACAGCGACACCAGGGCCCCTGCTCCCCACATTGCTCCACTCACCCCTGCCTTAGGACACCCCATGACACAGCATCCAATATCCCTGCCCTGGCTTGAGGCACCCCCTGGGGCACCCCAAGATTGCAGCCCCCCTGTGGCCACTTGGAGCCATCCAGAGCCCCTGGAGCTGCAGCACAGCTTGTGAGAGGCAGCAGCACCAGCAACTCCCAAAGCCCCATATGCTGGCCCCACACACACGCTGGATGCACAGCAGTGCATATTCACTGCACATTCACTGCACATGCTGAACAGAGCCCCTGTGCCTGCACTGCACACACTGCTGCATGCAAGATACCCTGCACACGCTGCACTGCACACATGGCCCATGGGCCTGCACTGCTTGTGTTAAGCATGCTGTGCCCACCATCCCACACATGCTATGCCCACTGTCCTGCACACGCTCAAGCATGCTGCAGAGGTGCCAGCACTGGGCACCACTGCCCATGGCTGCATGCAGAGACACTCCACATGCTGTGCCCCTGCACACAATGTGTACTGCACCACACAGAGTGTGCTGCACAAGCCAGAAGCACCTCCACTGCATGCAGTGTGTACACTGCACACAAAGACAGCACATGCATGCTGAGGGCACTGCACACACTGTGAGCTCACAGCTGCTGGCATGGATTCACACTGTGCCCACACCCTGACGCACACTGTGCATACTGCACATGCACTGCACACACACACCCTGTGCACACACAGTGCACTCTGGGCACTGCACCTACACTGCACACACTGCAGGGCACGTGTCACAAACTGCCATGCACTGCACAGACACTTCACACATTCCACCCCACGCTCAGCCTACACACACCTTTGCTACATGCTGCAGGGAGTGCCCTGAGCACCCCATGCCTGCCTGCGGTGGCAGCTGCACACTGCACACATCACTGTGCCTACACAGACACACATGCCCACTGCACCCCACTGCTTGCACTCACACTGCTCACTGCACGCCTGGGCACTCCCTGTGCATGCCATGTGCAGATACCCAACACATGCACAGCCCAGGCGACACCTGGCACAGCCCCTGCATGCTCCCTCTTGGGACCCCCATTTATTCCCTGCTGGAACCTGGCAGCATTCCTTTCCCTCCTTACTTCGGCGAGTTTCTGCTGGCAGGGCTGGGCAGTGCAGCACCTTCCCCTTGGCAGAAGCACCCCAGGATTGTGCCTTCCTGCCCCATTTCCTCATCTGCCTGCATCCTCATGCTGGAAAGGGACCCTTAATCCCCAGCCAATACTGCAGGAAGATTTCAGATGCTGCATAAAAAAGCTTAAACATTGAAAACACTGTGTAAGTGTGCAGGGAAAGAGGCTGTTAGCCAGGGGATGCTGCTAGGTGTCTCCAGCCACATTGAGGACCAGCACTGTGTTGCCCACTGGCTCAGGGCTGGGCTTGTAGCCCGTGGGGAAGAGGGGTTGGAGGAGAGGAGCTGGGCTGGAAGGAGAGAGCTGACCAGGGGTGGGTCCCTTCCATGACAGGACAGGGGGTAGGAGGTTGGCTCTCGGTGACAACACTTTCATAGAATCCTCAACTTTAGGTGAAATTTGACTGGCAGCTTTGGGTGGGTGCAGCAGGCTGGTGGCATCTCACAGTGGAGCCCAGCACAAGGGTGCCCAGGGCACCTGTCCCCAAGATCACAGGTCAGTCCCCGGAATGGTGTGGCCCCAGGATAACGCCGCAGCAGCAGAGAGGATTACGTCTTTGCATAACCTGTTTCTGGGGCTGTCCCATCCTCCCACCCAGCCCCGGCCTGGGGCCGCACGGCTCCACCGTGCCCAGGCCCCAGCTGAGCCCGCCATGCCCTTGCAGGTGCCACCATGTTCTTGAATAAGTGTGAGGGGGAGCTGGGCGAGCTGCGGAAGCCAGGGGACAGTGAGGGCACCCCACCAGCTGCCGCCGAGGAGGAGCAGCCCAAGAAGAAGCACCGACGGAACCGCACCACCTTCACCACCTACCAGCTGCACGAGCTGGAGCGCGCCTTTGAGAAGTCTCACTACCCTGACGTCTACAGCCGCGAGGAGTTGGCCATGAAGGTCAACCTGCCCGAGGTCCGAGTCCAGGTAGGCTGTCGGGTCACAGCCGCCCTGTCCCCGGGGGCAGGGGCAGAGGGGACGCTGCTGTGCTCTGCTCTCGCCTCTGCCACAGCTCCAGACCGAAGCAGCACCGAGACACAGCCAGCTCCTGACACAGCCAGAGAAGGGACTCAGGGGCTGAGTTGTTCTGCCCCATCAGATCCCAGTTCCTGCAATATGCCAGAGGCTCCAGCTGGGGAGGGAGATCGTTTCCAAAGATTTTTTTCCCTCTTCCTAGTGGTGGCTGCTCCCATCTCTCCAGCTGATCCCACCTGCGTCCCTCCAGCTGATCCCATGGGACAGCAGCCAAACCTCAGCCACTTGTCACCACAGACATTCAGAGACATAAGAGCACAAGATCCTTATGGATTTGAGGATTTTAGGCTTGTTATACTGGGGCAGTTCCAGGGTGTTGGCAGGGTTGAGGAGGTTTCATTCCTTGGGTTGGAGTAGAAAGCAACCAGGAGAAGGGCCTGGGGGCTGCCAATTTGCTTCCTACTGCCCCTAAGGCTAATGAGGTGAGATTGGGAAGAAAAAGGAGCAGGGAGTTGCAAAAGTGTCAAATCCACAGTGAAGCAAAGCAACAATGCCCTTACAAATCCCCTCTGAGTTTCCCAGGCCTCAGCTTCAGTCCAAGACAACGCAGACATTCTCTGGGGAGGCCCAGACCAGAGGAACATCCTGGCCAAGCTCCCTGAGCAGCAAACAGCTCCAGAGAGTCACAGAATCATTTAGGTTGGAAAAGACCTTCGAGTCCAATCACTAACCCAACACTGCCCAGTCACCACTGGGCCATGTCCCTCAGGACCACGACTACAACACTTTTAAATCCCTCCAGGGGTGGGAACTCCACCACTGCCCTGCACAGCCTGGTCCAGGGCTTGGCAATCATTCTAGAGAAGAAGTTGTTCCTCACCTCCAACCTAAATCTTCCCTGGTGAAACCTGAGGCTGTTCCCTCTCACTCAAACTCTCATGCCCTGGGAGATGAGACCAATCCCCCTTCACTCCAACTTCTGTTCAGGGAAATGTAGATTCTGAGGTTTCCCCTGAGCCTCCTTTTCTCCAGGCTGAACAACCCCAGTTCACTTAGCTGCTCCTCACAGGACCCTTCACTGGTTTCATTCTTCTTAGGACATGAAGTTTTGCACGAGCATAGTCCAGTGTCCACCAATATCTGTGACCAGCCCATAGGACACATCCCCTTCAGAGCTCAGACGTTCATCCTTACTCCTCCTTTAGACTGCACAGCAGTGCCCTGTGCTGCTGGGGGCTCTGGGGACATGGAGACCACCTCTCTAATGAGCAGCTCTCACAGGGTGAGATGTCACTGCTGGCCTTAGCTCCCTGGACCCTCTCATTCCTGCTGGGTTTTGGTGCAGTTTGACTTCTAAAAGCCTCCAGCAAGGGTCAGACAATGTCACCCTGGGGACTGCAGGGCTGTTTGTGGGGTGCATATTCCTGTGGAGCAGTTTTCCATGCCTTTGAGGTGTCCCTGGTCTCTGGGGTTTGTGGAAAAGGTTTGGCAAACGTGCATGGTGTGCTGGGCATTGCTGGAGTCCTGCAGGGCACCGCAGGTGGGACCCAAGGAACAGGGCACCCCGCGCCAGATGTGATTCCCCATGCAGAACACCCCACTTGGAGCACTCTGCATGGGGCACCCCACATGGGATACAGCACATGGGGCACACTGAGAGGGACCCAGTGGGCATAGGGGGGCTCAGCCTGGCTCTCACCTTGCAGGTCTGGTTCCAGAACCGACGAGCCAAGTGGAGGCGGCAGGAGAAGATGGAGGCCAGCTCCATGAAGCTCCACGACACCCCTGTGCTCTCCTTCAACCGCCCTCCCATGACACCCAACGTGGGGCCCATGAGCAACTCCCTCCCGCTTGATCCATGGTTGACGTCCCCCATCTCCAGCGCCACCACGGTCCACAGCATCCCTGGCTTTATGGGAGCCCCCCAGGCCCTGCAGCCGCCGTACGGCGGGCACTCCTTCCTCAACACCCCTCCACCAATGGCACAGGGTATGCAGCCCATGGCCCCCACGCCCTACCAGTGCGGCACCACCTTTGTGGACAAGTACCCGCTGGAGGAGGTGGACCAGAGGAGCTCCAGCATCGCCTCGCTTCGCATGAAAGCCAAGGAGCACATTCAGACCATTGACAAGACCTGGCAGCCCATTGGATGAATGCCCCCCTCCAGCCCCGCTGGCCCCTGGCTCCTGCCCCCAGCATCGGCTCGGCCCCGGGGCAGGCGAGGGGGTCACAGTGGGCTGCTCAGTAGAATCGAAACAGGCACAGGGCAGGGATGCCAGGTGGCATCTTCCTTCTGCCAAGGCAGCGCTGTCACTGGCAGAGCAGTGAGAGGAGGTGCTGGTGGGACCCCACCACGGGGCAGCCGCTCGCGGCCCCTCTGCCTTGACGAGGCACCAGCCCAGGCTAAGGATCTGGCCAAGGCTTGGGCATCTCACCCTGCCACTGGGCCACCACTGCTCCCGGTTGGACACCTCCTTTACCCGTGCCCTTTCCCCTTCCTTTTTTGCGTTTTTGTTTGTTTGTTTGTTTTTTTAATGCTGCAGATTTGAACAAAAGTGAACAGAAAAATTCTAGTTTCGTAGGAAGGACCTGGGGGAATTTTTTTAGCTGCACCTGGGGCATGACACTGGTTGTGCCAGTCCCGAGGAGACAGTTGTATTGTGAGTAAAGAAATAAGCTGAATGGTTTCTGCATGGTGGAGTCGGGTGCTGCTGCACTTGGGCACTGCCAGGGCCCTGCCTGCTGTCTGGAGTTGCCAAGGCTCTGTTGGGAAGGAGCTTTCCAAGAGTATGTTGTGTGCAGGGCTGGATCCTGGCACAAGCAACCTGATCCAGCCCGGACTGAGGTCTGGGCCCAGCTCTGTGCTGCACCATGTCCTCAGTGGCATCTGTTTGGCCATCCTTGAGGGTTGTGCCTGCCACCCACCTGCCCTAATTGCTGCCCAGTGGTGGCCACCCAGCCACACGTTAGTGGCACAAACTTGCCATAACTGTGCTGTCAGAGCCCCTGCAGCCCCTCGCTGGGGTTGGTGCAAGGAAGGATCCAGATGGGGGGCCCTGGGGTCCCCCCAGCAGCAGGGCAGTGGTTCCTGCCAGGCGGTGGTGGCAAGGTGCCACGTCCCCGGTCCAGAGTGGTTCTGCACCCCAGGGGAACCCTGCCTGCCCACCCAGTGGCTGGAGGCATGGCTGTGTCACCAGCACCCCCACAGCACAGCCCTGGTCAGCAGAGCCCAGAGGGGATGGCAGAGCCCAGGGTGGCTATGCGGTGCCGAAGCGCAGCCGGGACAGGGGCTCAGCACAGAGGCCTCCTTTGTCTGCCCCAAGTGCCTGGGGTGTCCTTGTGTGCCCCAGGCCCCGGGGAGGCCAGGCAGGAGCTGACTTAACCCCACCAAAATGAGTAGCTTCCCAGAAAACCTTCCTGCCCCGGACCCGACAGCCACAGCCAAGGGCACGGAGGGGCCAGCCGCGTCCCCACGGCTCCGCACGGGCCGGGCTCGGTGTCCGCACCCCGCGAGGTCTCAGCCCAGCCCCATGGCCCCGAGGGTCGGGCGGGACCTGCCGGGATGCCGCTGGGCCGGGCGAGGCACTGACCCCAGCGAGACCCTTCCTCTTGTGCCCCGTCCCCCGGCTGCTGCTGCTCGTCTGCTTCGTTAGCGACAATTAAACCCTTAACAACCCATTAAACGCATAATCGATGCTTCTCCGGCTGTCCGGCCCGACTAATGGGCCGGGGCCGCTGCGTGCAGCGGGCAGATAAAGCAGCAAGGGCCGCGGAAGTAATGGGGCTTGGGGGGCCGCTCAATGGGGCTGCGCCGTTCGCATGACACAAGCGCCGAGGCTGGCGCCAGCCGGGGCTCCCCCCCGGCCTCCCGAGCGCCAACANCGGCCGCCCCCCCCGGCCGGCCGAGCGCCAACAAAAGCCGGGAGCGGGAGGCTCGGCACCCCCCGACCTGTTTGATCGGAGCCTAATTGGGGCGAGGGGGCCGTCCCCGCCCCAGCCCCGCAACCGCCGCCCGACAGCGAGGGCGCAGAGGGGCTCCGGGGCGGCTGCAAACGATTTAAATGCTCTGATTTGCATGGGGCGGCACTGGCGCGGCCCGGGGCACCGCGAGGGGGGTGCTGGGGTACCCCCGCCAGAGGGACCGGTTGCTCCTTACCCCTCGCGGGTGCCCCGGGGCCGCGCCGCACGGAGCCTTTCAGCGCTCCTTGCAGCGCAGAAGAGCCGCAGCAGCCTCAGCCGCCCGTCCTGCCCCCCGCGCTGCGGCTCCCCGAGGGCGAGACCCGGCACATCCCGCACCGCTGCGACCCTCGCCAGGGGGCTGTGGTTTGGGGGAAAACCGAAGATGAAGGGGAAGGTTTCCTCCCTAGACCCCAGTCCTGCTCCGAAGCCGCTCACGGCCTTGGCGAGGCTGGCACAGTCCTGCGCCCAGGGTTGTACTGGGAGGCCTGGGCGCTGCTGGCAGCGCTGGGGGAAACCGAGGAGTTCTGCCAGCCTCGTGGGTGGAGCCGCAGCCCTCCCACTCCCACCCCCTCTAATCTCCTCCCGCGGGATTTTCCCCCTAATCTGCTTATTTCTCTCTATTTCTCCTAGGCCTGAACAAGCTCAACCCTGCCCCAGCGTGACGCCTCGTGCCAGCTGAGCTGTGGGGTCTGGGCACTCTGCCCCCCAGGCTGCTGGGTGGTGTCCTGGCATGTGGCACTGGCACCGACTTGGGATGTGGGGCTGGCACTGCCATGCCAGGAGGCACTGCCATGCCAGGAGACGTGGGGCTGACAGTGCCCTGTTTATAGGTCTGTCACTGTACAGAGATATGGAGCTAGCAGGGTCTTGAGCACATGGTGGTGGCACTGTCCTGGAGTATGGGGCTAGCACTGCTATGCCAGGGCATGTGAGGCTGGCAGTTCTGTGCCAGGGAACATGGACCCGGTAATCTCTGTACCTGCAATGGCAATGCTGTGTGCATGGGGCCAAGGGTCCCAGCCACGGCACACCGCAAGCCCCAAAGCCCTTGGCACAAGCCAGGATGGAGTTCGCTCCCTCCTGGTGCCCACCTCTGCACACGGTGTCTTCATCACATCCAGCCCCTGACCCCCTGGCAGGATAGACTTGGACCCAGGGGGCTGCAGTGCCAAGGTGGGGGCCATGGTGTTCCTCTACAGGGTGTAGGAGCTGGGGACCTCAGGAGTCAGGTTCTCCTCAGGAGTGTTGACCCAGGAGCTACTCGTTGCCCCCCAGCTCCCCAGGGGAGAGGTGGAGAGAGGGCTGCCAGGTGGTGACGGGGAGGCTGCCAGCTGCAGATTGAGCTTGGCGATGAGAGGCTTCCCCACATTCACCTTCTGCCTCTCCTCCATGAAGTCATCCATGCCATGGTAGCGATACTGCAGGCAGACGGTGAATGCCAGCTCCTGCTGCAAGGGTGCCAGCAGTGTGGGCAACTGTCCTGGGCTGTGGCCATGCTGTGCCCCACCACCCAGTGCAGCTCTTACCTGCAGCTTCTGCAAGCCACAGAGCCGGCTGTAGAGGCAGCAGGAGGGGCAGCCAGGGCTCCAGGTGGGTGCCAGTGGGCTGCCCACCTCCTCCGGGTTCTCCTTGTTGATGCACTTTAGGTCCACATCCAGCTCCTGCCACAGACAGCATCTAGCTGTGGAAGCCACCACTACTGTCCCCACCCCTTCCCTGGCATCGTCCTGGCAACACTCTCCCACCTGGGGTATGTCGGTGAGCTTGGCCTCACACTTGGCAATGTCCCTGGGGGTGCCCACCACGCGGGTGTAGATGATCATGATGTTGGAGAACTCGGCGGCGAAGCCCAGCTGGACGGTGGCACCGCAGTCGAAGTGGAGGTGCTGGCTCTCAGGCAGGACTGGGGAGGGGACAGACAGCAGAGGGCTGGGACCTGTTGGTGCTTGGAGCTGGAGCTGAGCCCGTGGGCAAGGTGATCGCCCTGGCAGGAATGCCAGCATGATACACCTGGCAGGCTGGCAGCTCCGTCCTGGTGATTTCTCTGCTCTAGGGTGGGAGAAATCCACCCGGCATGTGCTGCCTGCCACCTGCCCCTGCGACTCAGCACTTCCCTCACTGCCAGCCGCAGGCAGGGTGGCTGTGCTGCCACTCTCACCATGAGCCTTGGCCCACTGCAGGTTCCTGGCGGACGACTCGTCCCGGCCCGGGGGGAGGATGGGGTCGGTCAGAGCTCGTCTCTCCGAGAGGTTGCTGCGGAGCTCCAGTGCCTGCCGGCCCCGCGTGATCTCCAGCGTGCCCATGTCTGCAGGGGGCATGGAGGGGTTGGAGGGGGCTGCCGAAGTGGTTACTGTCCCTTGCTGCGGGATCCCCACTTACCCTCAGCCACCTTGTCCAGCAGCACTGTGATCTTCTCATCCTCCAGCAGCCAGCGCTTGAGGAAGGTGACGAAGATGCCGTTGGAGAGCTCGCCCTGGCTCAGCTCATAAGCTTCGGCGTCTGCACACCTGTGGGAACAAGGCAATGGTCGGCTCCGTCGTGGGCTCTGTCACTCCCCTGGGAACCAGCCCCCACTGGGCCGACAGCCCTGGGAATGCCAGAACCACACACCCACGGCACTACCTGCTCCCATCAACCCTGCCGGGAGAGGTGGGAGCCGCGGGCGGATGCTTAAAGCATCATTAGCCCAGATCCCTGCGCTCCGGAGAAGCCTCGCGGCTTAATCCCCGCGGGTGCTGCCGAAAGCTGAGCAATGCCATGGGCATCTTCCTGCCCTGTGAGGGGCTGAGGGGGCTGCTGCTCGTCTGGCAGCGCCGACCAGAGGGAGAGAGGCGTCCATGAAAATTGAGCAGTGGCGGAAGCTGAGCCCCAGCCCTGTTCTGAGGCAGGAAGCCTCTGCCCGTGCCGTGGGTGCTGGGCAGGAGACCCACGTGGCATAGCCGAAGACGATATTGGCCGTGACCTGCAGCGCCTCGACCTGCGGGATGACGTAATCGTTGAGGTTCCTGCAAGAGAAGTGATGCTGGGCAGAGCTGGGACCTGCCACCCCCCCGGAACCCACCGCAAGGCACCCCAGGCCCCGGGACCTCCCCTGTGTCCCTCTGCCCCCCCGCCGTGGCATGTGCTGGCTTAGCCAGGGCTGTGGCCCTCTGAGGTATCCAAAGTCAGCAGCTTTGGATGGGCCCTCAGGGATGCTCTACTCTGCTGCCCCAGAAACCAGCACCCGCGGGCACCCCTGTACCAGGACCTCCCAAAGTGGCAGCTTGTGCCCAGGCTGGTGGGCAGGGCCGGGTCACCTCTTGCGGCACATGTCGAGCAGGAAGATGTTGAGGCCGGTGTGGCGCTGCTGCATGCTCTGCAACACCTGCTGCACGCACAGGCAGTGGGCGGAGGTGTAGGAGCTGGGCGCATCGATGGGCACCATGAAGCTGTTGCCAAAATTTTCATAACCATGCCCGGCGTAGTAGAGCAAACCTGGCAGGAGAGGTGGAGAGCAGCTGACATCCCTCGACCTGCCAGTGCCTGCTTCTTGCCCAGCCACTCTCCAAGACCCCACCAGCACGATCTCCCCACAGGTTCCTGCCCCGGCTGGAGCCGCCTCGGCAGGTGGTGCCGCACCGTAGACGCCCTTGTCGAGGAGCAGGAGGAACTCATTCACAGCCATCTGCATCTCAGCCTTGCACAGGTCCAGCAGGGAGACCACCTTGAAGTCAAGCTGGCGGAGTAGGGCGCTCAGGGCATGCACATCCACCATGGGAGCCTTCAGCTGCTTGTGATGCAGGTAGTGCATGTTGCCAATCAGCAGGGCCACTTTGTCGGTGGCTGTGGAGACAGGAGGGGTAGGTACTGAGGACAGAGCCAGACCCTCCTTCTGTCACCACTACCTTCATCCCATGGAGGTGACATCTGGTTGTGGCTGGTGTCAGTGTCCCTGGGCAATGAGGTGCCCTGTGGCATCCCTGCCTCTCTGGTTCACTCTCCCTGGTGTGCTGCACCCAAAGCACCCCTGGCCGAGTAGAGCCTTGTGGGGGGCCACTAGGGATGGTTGCAGCCCCAGAGGACCACCAACCCCTCCTGGACAGGCTCTTACCATACAGCTGGCCAGAGCTGCTGCACTGTGGGGAGCCTGGAAAGAGAGAAACACCACACTGCAGCTGCACAGTGTCTGGGGGGCACAGCAGGCAGAGCAGTCGGGACCTGTCCAATCTGGCACCACCTACTTCTGTCCCCCTCCTGCCAGGAGCCTCCAGAGGTGAAGAGCCATGGGCCTGCAGCAGAGGGGAGTCAGAGAGCCCCATGAGCATTAGCACCCCCAGCATGGGCTGGAGCCCCCTAAAACTCCTGGGCAGGCAAGGGAGGGCTTCACAGGACACCCCACATGGGGTGGGAAGCTGTGGAGGTCTGTGCAGGGCCCTCACCAATCTCCACATCCACTTCCCGGCTCCACACCTCGTGGAAGAGGTTGAACACGCGGCAGGAGTAGCTGCCCCTCTCGGCTGTTGTCACCAGCTTCACCTGCCAGCAGGACAGAGTGGGCATCCGGGGTGGCATAGCATGCCATGCTGTGCCAAACCATGTCATGCCATGCAGTGCTACGCCACACTGTGATGAGGGTCCCACCATACCTGGAGTTGGGGTGCCTGTGCACCCTCCACGGGGCACCGGTTCCTGAACCATTGGTACTGGGGTGGAGGATTGCCAATGGCTCTGCACTCCAGTGCCAGTGTGTCCCCTTCAGCCAGGCAGCACGGCTGCGGCTGCCACAGGATCTGCAGCCCTGCCATGGTGGGGCAGTAACCGCTGTCTGCGGAGGGGACAGGGCAGCAAATTCAGCACCCTGCCACAGCAGGACTCCACAGACTTGCTCCCAAGCCCCAGGTCCCTCACTCACAGGCCCTGGCACCCAAAGGTTGCATGAGCAGGGTATTCACCTCCTCCTTGAGCAGTCACCCCATCAAGCCCTTGTGGCTGAGCCAGGGCACAACAGGCCAAGTGATGCCTTCTGGGAGCCACTTCAGGCCCGACAGGGCAAGCAGTGCCCCACAGGTGCCAGCCCAGAGATGCCAGCCCTTGGTACCCACCTGATATGGGGCTGCTGCTCCTCTCCACCTGGATGTGGGCCCACCTAGAGAAGGCAAAGGTGGCCCTGCAGCTCACCCTGCAGATGTACCACTCGGGCTGGCCCAGCAGTGTGGCCGTGTCAATCACCAGCTCCGGGGCTGTGGCTCCAGGCACCTACAAGATGGGAGAGGGCCATGGAATGGAGGACTCCCTCCCACCCATCTGGGTGCCCTTGCCACAGAGAGGGTCCTGGGACCCCGCTTGTTGTGGCACAGCAGGACCTCACCTCCCTCTTCCCACAGAACCACTGGTACACGAGCCCTGGTGGGCCAGCTGCCCAGCAGGTCAGGGACACTCTTGTTCCCTCTGTCACCACCTGCGACTCTGGCTGCACTGTGATGTGGATCATGTCCTGGACTGGGGGAGAAGAGAGATCAGCCCGGGCTGGCTGAGACCCTGTCCCATATCATCATGTCCAGTCCCATCATCTCCTGTCCCATGTCTGCCCACAACAGCCTGTCCTCTGCTGTCCCATCCCATCCCATCTCACCTTGTCCCCTTCTGTGCCATTCCACCCCATCTCATACTGATCCATCTCATCCAACCCCAATCTGCTCATCTCCATCCCATCTCGTCCTGTCCCATCCCACCTCACCCTTGTTCCATGCCTTCTTGTGCCACTACGACCTGTGCAACCCTGTCCTGTCACATCTCCTCTGGTCCCACCACACCCTGTCCCACCACCTCCCATCCCATCAGTCCACTGCACCCATCACAGCCCACTGTGCCTAGGGATCTGCAGGACCACAAGCCTCTGCTCCTCATCTGCCCCTGCTTTCTTTATGCTGAGCTGATGTCCCCCTGTGTCCCTCTCCAGGCCTGCTGGGACGCTGCTGTCCACCCCTACCAGCAGTGCTGAGGACCTGGCAGGCCTGTGTGTGCCCCATCCTCTCCAGGCAGCCCAGCAGGTACTTGAGGCTGCAGTCGCGCTCGGCCAGGAGCTGTAGGAGGCACTGTGTGGGGCTGCCGCGGGGCTCCAGCACCTTCAGCGAGCACATCTCCAGTTCCTCTGCACTGCAAGGCACCCCAAGTGCCCCCAGGGAGGATGGGCACTCCTGCCAGAGGACTTGGCAGTGCCCCCAGCCCAGGTTGAGCCCACCATCAGGTGGCTGGGGACACACACCCTGGCTCAGGCCATGGCAGGGCTGTGCCCACATGCGTTTGTCGCGCAGTTGGAGCCAGACCCCCAGAGATGCCCCCCAGCCCTACCTGCACTTGAAGCGTTTCTCCAGCCCGGCCACCTCTGCCAGCTTGCGCCAGCCACGCCCAGCGTTATCCAGGAGCTCGCAGAGCCTGGCCAGCACCTCCTCACTCAGCGAGCTGATGGGCATGCCCCAGTCCCCCATCCTGTCCAAGCCCTGCCACTGCCTGCCTGGGCACACAGAGGGGACAAGCTGCCTGCAGGGGACAGGTGCCTGCACCACACAGGACTCTGCCAGGTGCTGCTGTGGCTCTGTGCAGGGCAGTTCAGGAGGAAGAGCACCGGTGCCAGCTCACCAGCATCAGGTCACCTCCCCGCAGGAGCCCAGCAGGGTTTTGGTCTCCCAGGGGAAGTGCTGGGACCTGGCCACCTGCAGACAGCCAAGAATGGAACAAGTGCCCCCCATGCCTGCGGGACAAGAGCTGTGACAGCAGCATGGGGAACCTCTCTTGCTCCCTGGCCTTGGGCAAGCAACACCAGCCTGGCTCCAAAGGCCTTCACATGATGGGGTCCAAGGAACTGGAAAGGGGGAATGTCCTCTGTCACCATGCCCATCCCTTGGGGGACACAGAGAACAGGCTTGGGGGCTTCTCTCCTGGTGGAGACCCCAAAGGGACAGCAGCAGCCTCCCTGCTGTCACCAGGCCTCTGGGTGGTGGCTCTGGAGCCAGCGTGAGCCCTTCTGGGCTATGAGGAGCTCACATGGCGCTTACAGGAGGGTACACAGGGGTCCTGGGGATGGGATCTGCCTCAGCTCCCCTTGACCCTGGCAAAGGCTTTGGCAGTAAGGGGAGAATGGCATGAAATATCCCAGAGTGGGGACAGCACCCAGGGGTGGGTTCCCTCCTCCTTCCTTCAGGTTCCTCCCCAGCAACCCACCCTGGATTGGCGTTTAGCCCCAGGACCGAGCCATCCACCAGGGCTCGGTGACACTGGCCCAAGCAGGGGGCTCCAAGTCAGGGGACAGAGAGTCAGATGCTCCCTCTGCCCACCAGCTGCTGGATTTGGGGGTCGAAACAAGCAGGAGGATGGCACAGGGAGAGTAAACAGCAGGATGGGCATGGCAGGCACAGGGCACTCACCACTGGATCTGTCCCGGCCTGATCTCCGTCGGCTCCGAGGTGCACACCGAGCCCCACACAGAGGAAATGAAGGTAGAGGCCAGGATCTCCCCCAGCGCCCCCGCCCCGCAGCACACTTCTGCTTCCCTCTACCGCTTCCTGTGTCGCAGCAGGCAGGCACTGCAGCTGCCAACCCAGACACCCTGCAGCTCCCTGGGGGCGCTAGGCATGGCCCCTAGGCCCTGCCACAGTGCAGGGCACTGAGGTGCTGCTGTGGCTCTACTGCACCTTCCTCACTGTGGGGGCACTGCACGGGTGGCTGCTTTGTCCTCAAAGCCTAACTCAGAGCCAGGCACAAGCTGCATGCCAGCAAGTCCCGGACAGAGAACCACCAAAGTGATGAGGGCACACATCAGGGCAGCCAGGGGAAGCTGCAGGCTCTACTAGGCTGGAGCCAGCTAAGGACAGGTGAGGCTGGGGCAGCCATGCCCCTGTAGCATGGGGGAGCCTTCACTACATAGCCCAGTCCATCTGGTGCTGGAGAAGGGATGAGCTCGTGGCAGTGCTGGCAACATGACGTGCTGCCATGTGCCCTCCTTACTCACCTGCTACCCCTGCAGCACTGTCAGAGCCTGGCCCCAGTCCACTTGCCCCCGGGCACCACCAGCTGCTCAGCTCTCTAAGTCCCCTGCAGGGGACACAGCCAGGAGAGTCATTCCTCACCCCAAACCCACCGCACTCCCTGCCCTGTGGTCCTTAAGCCCCAGCTGCCACAGCTGCAGAATGTGACAGAGCAAGCAGCAGGACCCATCTGGTGGCACAGGCTCCCTCCACAAACAAAAAATGGAGCTTCTGCTTTAGCAAATACACCAAGAATTTGTGTGCTGTACTGCTTCACAGCCCCCTGGCACAAGGGGGGACCTGCCCTGAGCTTGCCGAGGGCTTGGGTTTGTCATAGCCTCTGTAACAGGTGTCAGCTTCACCAGAGATTTATTATTTGTTGACTGAAAGAAGAGCTCAGAAGCAGGGGCTGGCCCCAGCACCACCCAGGCTGGCACTCAGGGCAGCCCCCATGCCCCAGGCTCTGCAGTGCCTACAGCTTCTTGCCCTTCTTCAGCCTGTTTTGGTGCCAGGTGTTGTATTTCCGCAGGCGCCTCCAGTACTCGATCGAGTCAGGGTCCAGCTCCTCCAGTTTCTTGGGGGGGCCAAGATGGATCTTAAAGAGCCTGGGGGTGAACAGAGAGGCTATGAAGCTGTGGCAGGGAAGATAAAGGCACAAGCATGGCACAGAGCAATGCAGGTGTGACAAGGACATGCAGATGCCTCATCCACCACGTGCACAGCACAGGCTGCCCTCGGGAAAGAGTTATGGGCTGCAAAGCAGCACTTCTTCTCCTCCCAGAACAGCCTCTCCTAAACCATCTTGTAGGACATGCTGGGATGGCAACTCTGTAGGCATGTGCACCCCGGAAGGGTACAGCATCACTTCTGCACGCAGCAAAGGGAGCTGGGCACCACCTACCAGTCTGGGTACTCTGAGTCGGGCTTCAGGGCCACCTCTGGGCCCTCCTTGAAGTAATTGACCCCCATGGCATAGGTGGTGAGCATGGCAGGGTCTTTGCACACCTCCGGCCCCTTGGGTGCCTCCTTTGCCACGCTCTTTGCCTTGGACTTCACAGCTGCAGGGCCAAGAACATGGTCAGGACACAGCATGTGAGGGGGGGACAGAAATGCGTGCGGGGAAGGACAGGGGCTGGGTGCGAGGGACAGCGACAGCAGGGGAAGGGAGCAGGGTGGGAGGCACAGGGAGGCGGCGCAGCGAGGCACTGGGAGGCACTAGGAGGCACGGGGTGGCACAGGGCATGAGGACGCGAGCTGAGGAAAGAGAGGGTGGAGGAAGTGCCGAGGAGGTCCCGGGAGGGGGGCGTCAGCGCTGCCGCCGGGAAGGGCGCAGGGGGCGCAGAGGGGCACGGGGGGCGCAGAGTTCGCAGGGGGCGCAGAGGGGCACGGGGAGCGCAGGGCCGTGCCGCGCAGGGTTCGCAGGGGGC
>VWYK01068801.1:40570-57489 GCA_013399775.1 Semnornis frantzii
GGAGGGGGCCCGCTTCGGCTCCCTGCTCATCGGCTGCGGTTCCAGACAGGATCCGTCCGTCCCCGAGGGTCAGCGGAGGTGTCCGGGGCCCACCTCGGGCCCTGCTTCAGCCTCTGACCTGGAGGGAGGGGGAGGGGGAGAAGAGCAAATTGAGCCTTGCCGGGACTTGGGAAGAGAGATGGAGGAGCAGGCGGCGGCCGCGGGGCCGCAGGGCGCTGCCGGCTGGAACGGCAGCGGCAGGAGCAGCCCTTGGGACGCAGGACCCCCCCGGGCTCCCAGCGCTGCGGACCCGGCGGGCATGGAGCTGGACGAGGCTCCCCCGGGCAGGGCGGAGGGAGCCGAGGATGAGCCCGCGGAGATCCAGGGCCTGCTGGCGCAGCTCCAGACCCTCGACTCCAACCTCTCCGACCGCTCTCCCCCCTCGGAGCGCTGCCCGCTGCTGCCCTGCGCTGCTGGCGCAGCCTCTCCGGCGGGCGGCAGCCAGTGCCAGTGCCAGGGCCAGTGCGGGCCCTGCCTGCTGCATGTGGCTATGGGCCGAGGCCTGCAGACGCGGCCCTGCTGCGCCCAGCACTCGGCCTGTGCCCGTCCCTGCCACGGCCTGCTCTTTGCCGAGGCTGACCGGGAGGACCTGCTGAGCCTCCTGTGCTGCGAGGGTGGACTGCCTGAGGCCGGTGCCGAGACCCCTTTGGCCCGTTCCAGTGTGCTGGCTGGGACCGATCTGGAGATGCGGCAGGATGCTCAGGAGGAGAATGCCACCGTGGAGAAGCCTGCCGGGCTGCAGGGGCCAGAGAATGCAGAAGGACGTTCTGGCGCCTGGTGTTACGGAGAGGGGCTCTGCGAGGTCGATTCCACCTGCGAGAGCGATCGGGAAGGTTCCCCAGAGCCAGCCTGGGTGGCCCTGCCTCCTGCTCCATCCCCAGAGGCAGAGCAGCCGCCCCAAGGCACCCTGACTGTGAGTGCGTCGTGCATGGGCTGTGGTGGTGTGGCAGTGAGCCAGGAGGTGCCCCTTGGCTCTGCTCCCTCGCGGGTTTTGGGTGGGGGCTGAGGGGACCCAGTCTTTTTCTTGGGTCTTACAGGGCCTTGAGCTGCTGGGGTGCCTAGACAAGACCCTCAGTACTGGCTTTGGCTTCTTCCGCCCTGAGTGCAGGGAGATAACTTTGTGTGGCTGCCTGATCTGTGTGAGCCCCAGGGAAGAGCTTGGTGGGTCCAAACAGTCCCCCAGCCTCAGGATGTTGTGCCCCTCACTGTCCTGGTGCTCCAGGGGCAGCATGGCCACAGGGCTGGCAAGCTGAATCCCTGGGACCTGAACTGGTGCCTCACCTGCTCTCCTTGCTTTGCAGAACAGGGAATCCTCCTCTTCCTGTGTGGCCTTTAAAGAGGGTGAGTTGCTTCTGTGCTCCAGCAGCAAAAGCACGCAGGAGTCCTGACTCACCACCTCCTCCCAACCCTGAATGTGGGCTGGCCAGGGGTGCCAGCCAGGGTGGGGAGCACCTGGCTCTGTGCCCAGACAGGGTTGGATCATGTCTGCAAGCTCTGGGTGGCTCTTTCAATCCCAGCTTGTCCTTTGCTCTCAGCAAATGGAGGTGCTTCAGGGATTATGGACGGGGAATGCACTGGCATGGGAATGGAAAAAGAGGAGTGCCAGGATGTGGCTGAGGGAAGCAGCCCCAGGGTCAGATTTGTTTCTCTGGTGATGCCAGGAGCCTGTCTCCCAAGCACTGCTCTGCTTTGCTACTATTAGGAATGCAGCTAACGGGCAGTAGGAGTTGGTGCCCCTGGTTTTCAGCGGTGGGGGGGAGCAGCCCCTGCTTAGTCCCTCCTGCTGCCTCAGTTCCAGGCCCTTGCGACCCAGAGGAGCTGCTGGATGGTGTCATTTTTGGGGCAAAGTACCTGGGCTCCACGCAGCTGCTGTCAGAGAGGAACCCTCCGACCAGCGTCCGCATGGCACAGGCCCAGGAGGCGGTGGACAGGATCAAGGTGCGGGAGAGTAGGGGGGCACAATTGCCACCATCCTGGCCCTGCTGGGGCAGCGCTCATGACCTGCACAGGGGAACCTCCTGGCTGTGGGGCAAGGACCCAGAGGAGTTGCAGCAGGAGCAGTGACCTCTCCTGGACGCTTCGTTCCGCAGGCACCGGAGGGAGAGTCGCAGCCCATGACGGAGGTGGATCTGTTTGTCTCCACGCAGAGGATCAAGGTGCTCACGGCTGACACACAGGTGAGCAGGGGCTGGGGGCACCCACGCTGCTCTGGGGCCACTGAAACCTTCCTGTTTGGCCTTGGGGTCTCTGCACCCACACACCAAGTCGTGGTGCCAAGAACAGTTTGGGTGAAGATGAGCACCTTGGAGGAGATATTCCACTCTGCAGCCACCCCATGTGTGTCCATCCCTTGCTTCTCTGGGGCTGCATGAGGCAAACTGCCAGGCAGGAGCTGCTGGGTTCCCAGACTGCTCTGTAGCTTTTTGCCTTGGGGTTAATCAGAGCTGTCTTGACCACCAGCAGCACCCAGAGATGCGGGCGAGTCCTTGCCTGAAGGTGGCATTTGTGCCTTCTAGCCGAGACCCAGCACATGCCAGGCACTTACCTGCTACTGTGGCATTTGAGTACAAACCACTCGAGGCACTGCTTGCCTGGCTTGCAGGCTGCCCACAGGTCCCATCAGGCTGGAGAAGGCTGAAGATCTCTGCTCATGTTGCTCTTGCCAGGAGGCCATGATGGATCACTCCCTCCAGACCATCTCCTACATCGCCGACATTGGCTCCCTCGTGGTGCTCATGGCACGCCGGAAGCTGCCACGGCGCTCAGAGTGGGTGGAGGAGAAGCGACTCTACAAGCTGCTCTGCCATGTCTTCCACTCAGCTGATGTGAGCCCCCTCGGGAGGGCAGGGGGCTGCGGGGGTCCTTGGCTCCATCCTGCTGTGATGAGCAGATCCCCAGGGTGCTCTGTCTGGCTGTGCTGGGGGCTCCTGATGAGGGCACAAAGCAGAAAGGAGCCCAGCATGGGCACCTCTGCAACGTAAAGGGCCCCAGCAAGAAAAGGCAGGAGGATTTGCACCATAAAGGGGACCATTCAGGCACAGAAGGAGCCAGGGCACCTCGGAGCTCCCAGGGCACAGTGCCTGTGTTAGGCATTACAGGGTGCTGTCAGCTGTTGGTTGTAGTTTGGCCATGCTGTTGGCTTTCAGATATGGGCATGAAGTACCCCTCCTTCCCCAGGCCCAGGTCATTGCCCAAGCCATTGGGCAGGCGTTTGGTGTGGCCTACCAGCGCTTCCTGGAGGCCAATGGCATCGACCCCAAGGAGCTGAGCCCTCGCCAGTACAGCCATGCCCTCGAAGACCAGGAGCAGTACAATGCAGAGCTGACCCACTTCTCCC
Organism: Semnornis frantzii; assembly: GCA_013399775.1. Lineage (NCBI taxonomy): Eukaryota > Metazoa > Chordata > Aves > Piciformes > Ramphastidae > Semnornis > Semnornis frantzii. The sequence goes on from VWYK01068801.1 coordinate 43,947, forward strand.
AGCAGGAGAACTGCAAGGATGTAAGAGCTGCTTTGGAGGAGCAGGGACAGTGTGGGGCACACACTGGCACCTCTCTGTCATCACCTCCATGGCTCCCTGAGCAGCTGAGATGCTCCCTACAACTCTGGGCCTCATGCCAGCTGGCTGGGCCCAGGACACCATGGTACAGGGACTCTGGTGACCATTACCCATCTGTGCCCCTCTAGGTCTGCATCCAGAAACAGAAAGGAGAGATCCTGGGCATTGCCATTGTGGAGTCGGGCTGGGGCTCCATCCTGCCCACCGTGGTCATTGCCAACCTGATGCACAGGGGCCCTGCAGAGAGGTCTGGCGAGCTGAGCATTGGAGACCGCCTCATGTCCGTCAACGGGACCAGCCTGGTGGGGCTGCCCCTCATCACCTGCCAGAGCATCATCCGGGTGAGGAGGGGCGGCACAGGGTGGCCTCTTGCCTCCACCCTGCGAGGAGGGCAAGGGCTGGCAGAGTGGGACCAGCCTGAGTGTGTCTGGGGTTGTCTGTAATGCTGGGGACCCCTGATGGCCATAGTGTGGTGGCACATGGGTGCCAGGAGGCTGTGGGGCATACCCATACTGTGACAGTCCCTGCTCTGGTGCTTGCAAGGAAGGGATGTGGCAAGGCAGAAAGAGTGTGGCGTTGGGGGCAGTCTGAGGACTGGATTTGAAAATCTTCTCTGAGTGTGGCAGTGTCCCTGTGCCTGCCTCAGTTTCCCCATTAAAAGCTAATGCTCAGCCCTGCAACCTGAGCACCATGGTTGCATCACTTCTTGCCCAAGCCGAAAAGTTCTTTGAAGCCTCACAAAGCCCCATCCCATCTTCTAGGAGCTGAAGCACCAGACAGAGGTGGTACTGAACATTGTGCACTGCCCCCCTGTCACCACAGCTGTCATCCGGCGCCCTGACTCCAAGTACCAGCTGGGCTTCTGTGTGGAGAATGGCGTGGTGAGTGCCCACTGGCGAGCTGAGGGCTCCAGCCCCTATCTGCCAGAGGCTTCTGGCTGTGTCCACACAGAGGAGCTGACAGCTTCAGTGCTGCTCGTGCCTGCCAGAGCTGAGGGTTCCCAGGGCTCCCCTGTGCCACAGCAGAAGGCTCTTCATCACTCTCCTGCAGCTGGCACTCTCCTTGGTGTTCTTTAGCTGTTTGCTTTTTGGGTGGTGGCTTTCTTGGTGTGACCTTCATGACACTTGGTGCTGTTCCCAGTGCCCCACCCAGTCCCTGCTCTGAGCTCCACAGTGGCTGCATTGGAAAGGCAAGAAGAGCACTTCCAGCACCAGTAGGGGTTGATGGGGTGGGTGGGCAGTGGAGGGCGTGGCACGGCTTCATCACGCACTGCCCAATGCTCCCAGTCACCGGCGATGTGGCTACCCCGAGGCACATAGCAGCTGCCCCTTGGGGAGAAGCTCTGTCTCTGCAGCTCAGGTGTGATGGGAACACAGGGGTTGGGTGGGGGGAGCTGAGCTCTTCCTCTGTCAGGGGACAAGAAGCCTGCAGAGGGACATCCCTGCCCTTGCTGCACACCTGGGCCGGAGGACACAGCACCTAGGTCCTGGGCTTTTGCTGGGAGCCTGCATGGATGAGGTTTGGTGTGGTGGCCTTGTATGGCCCTGGGCTGTGGGCACAGCTCTGATCTTACCAGTGCTCTCTGCTCCCCAGATCTGCAGCCTGATGCGTGGGGGCATCGCAGAAAGAGGCGGCATCCGCGTGGGGCACCGCATCATCGAGATCAACGGGCAGAGCGTGGTGGCAACGCCGCACGAGAAGATCATCCAGATCCTGACGCAGGCAGTCAGTGAGGTGAGCCTGGCCTGGGCTGCCTGACAGCTGCGCACAGAGCAGGCTGGGCCCAGCCCTGCACCAGCAGCCCCAGCCCAAGCCTTGCTGTCTCCCAGCTGATCTCTGCATCTCTGCCCAGGTGCACATCAAGACCATGCCAGCCTCCACGTACCGCCTGCTGACCGGGCAGGAGCAGCCTCTCTTCCTCTGAGCCACTGACCCTGCCTGGCTGTCACTGCTCACACCTGGGGCCAGGCAGGAGCATGCCCAGGGCTGTGAGGGCAGGACAGGTTCTGACTCCTGCCCCAGCACCCTCAGTGGAGCCTTCTGGTCCCCAGCAAGGGCCTAATCCTGCACCTCTGTTTTCACTCAGGACACAGTGGGGGACTCTTCAAGACTGATACCCAGTGTGAGTGGTGTCAGGTCTTACGGTGTCATGGTTTGGGCACCTCCCCCCCTCCATTCACCCTTTCCTGCCTCACAGTGCCTCCACAGTGCCTGTCCTGCTGCTTCACAGGGTCCCTGTCCTTGGCCTGGTTCAGGCAGGAGGAGCAGGACCCCACCTGTCACCAGACTGTGTCTGCACACTCACCAGCAGTGCCTTTCCCCATGGAGGATGGTGCTGGGAGCACAGCTCCAGGGCTTGTCCTAGCATGGCCCCAGAGCAGCAGTGCCCCTGCACACCAGTGTGTGGGTACACACTGACACCCCAAGATCATCCAGCAACTGACATCCAGCAACTCCCAGACTCAGCCTTCAGGACAGCAGCAGCCCTGGCAGCCATTCCTCCATTCTGGCTTTGCCAGAGGCCTGTCATGAGTGCAAATGAATTCCCTGCTAGGACTTTTGCAGTGAGCTGGGCCCCAGCCCTGCTTTCCTTTGGTGTTGCCGTAACTGCTCTGCACATACAGCCTGGCCCCAGCTCCCTGGGGCACTGCAGCCCTTGGGGCTGTCCCTTGGTGCAGCAGAGGAGAATGCAGCATTGCCCAGTCCCACGTGCTGGGCAGCCTGGCACAGTAAGCCCCAAGGATCAGTCCCACACATGGGTCTCTGGGCCCTTGCAGCCAGGGCAGTGCTGAGCTGACTTCCCCTGTGTGCCTGGATCATGTCAAAATAAAAGTGTTGGGGAAGATGGGAGCTGTGTTTCAGGTGCCCTACTTGTGCTGCAGCAGTGGAGGCTCAGCTCTGGGGCATGCAGGCTGGGCCCACCTTGATGCCAGGTACTGGCACAAGTCGAAGCCTGATTCCTGCACTGATGCCTCTTGGGGCAGGCAGGATCTCTGCTCATGGCAATGCCTGAAGCCCAGCAGGGCCCTTTCCTGCAGGCTGCCACGCAGCATACACAGAAGCAGCCCATCCTGATCCAAACACCCCTTTTATTCTCTGCCAGTCCCTGCCCTCCTGGCAGCAGGGAGGCAGGAGGCCAAAATGGGAAAGGAGGTGATGGGTACAGCAGGATCAGTCCCAAGCCAACCTGGCTGCCAGGTGCTGTGTGACACATGGCACTGTTGCTGGGCCCAGCTGTGGGGTGGGACAGGTCAGTGGTGCTGCTACACATCTGTAGCTGGGCCCCACTCATAGCCTTCATCTTCATCGGAGTCATCCCTGGCCCGTGTGAACCTCTTCCTCACTGCAGTGTGCTCGTACTCCCTGGGGAGGAGAAGCTGCAGTGATGCCTCTGACACCCAGTCAGGACTGGTGGCAGAGGCAGCCTGGTGTGGAGTAGGGTCAGGCCAGGCAGAACTGGCACTGAGGACTCTGCAGGCCCTTTGCCAGCCCATGGCTGGCTGCCATGGCCCCCTGGCTGCCCTGCTCTGTGACGTACCTGATGCTGTCACAGCGTTGGTCCCTCTGGCACTGCTGCTGCTCAGTCACCTGTGAAAAGCCAGAGAGATGCAGGGGGAAGGACAGAGGCAGGATTTGTGCCACAGCCTGGGGCTGGGCTCCCTGCTGGGCATAGACATGCAGCTGGACCCTGCAGCAGCTAGGGGTGACAGCGCCTGTGCTACAGGGCATAGAAATCAGCCCCTGTAGCTGGGTACTGTGCCAACCCAGCTGTGCCCCACGAGCCCAGGTATAGGGGGACCCACCTGCTCTCTCAGGCCATGGCTTGGGGACAGCTGCACGGGCTCGGAGGAGCGAGCCAGCCCAGGCTGGTCGTAGCCATCCTCTGCCTCGCCGTCAGTGTCCTCATAGTCACTGTTGGCATGGCTGTCACAGGTCAGGTAGCCCGAGGCCGCTCTGCTGGGTGGGTTCAGCAGGTCCAGACTGTCCTCCATGGCTGCATCTGCCTGCAGGGTGGGGATGACAAAGACCAAGGAGCCCAGAGGTAGGCGTGGGGGCGCGTGGGCCTTTGCCTGCCTGCAGCCCAGGCAGGCTGAGCCTCGCTGCAGCGTCCCCATGCTGTGTACCTGCTCCGCTGCCATCCAGACCGGTTGGCTCTGCTGCGCCCTGATGAGGTCCTTCATCGCCTTGTACCAGGCATTGCCACTGCCGCTGAGGCTGAGGGTGGCAGTGAAGAGGTGGCTGCAGTGCTTCTTCATCTTGCTGGCCTGGGCATAAAGGCGCCGCGAGCTCTTCCTAGAGTCGGGTGCCAGCCACTGGCGCATGGCCTTGATGCCCTGGCGGCTCTCAGGCTCGCAGAACACCACCACCGGGTAGTACTGCATGTAGTTGAGGCGCTCCACAGCTGAGGGCGTAATGTCCAAGAGGGCATGCTTGTCCTGGGGCAGGGCACAGCTATCAGCCCCACAGGGACAGCCATGGAGGCTGTGGGCTCCCCGCCAGCCCCTGGCCCTGGCCCTGACCCAAGGATACAGCCAGCTCCAAGGATACACACCCAGAATGTCAGAATGCCAGGGGCTGGAAAGGACCTCCAAAGCTCATCCAGTCCAACCCCTGCCAGAACGCGATCACCCAGAGCAGATCACAGAGGAACACATCCAGGTGGGTTTTGAATTATCTCTAGAGAAGGAGACTCCACAACCCCCTGGGCAGCCTGTGCCAGGGTTCTGTCACCCTCACAGGGAAAAAAATTCCTCCTCATGTTTACATGAAACTTCCTATGCCTCAGCTTCCACCCAATGCCCCTTGTCCTGTCACTGGGTGTCACCCAGCAGAGCCTGGCTGCAGCCTCCTGGCACTCACCCTGCACATATGAGGTCACCCCTCAGGCTCCTCCTCTCCCAGCAGCACAGCCCCAGCTCCCTCAGGCTCTCCTCCTACCAGAGCTGTTCCATTCCCTTCAGCACCTTTGTGGCTCTGTGCTGGACTCTCTCCAGCAGTTCTATGTCCCTCTTGGAACTGGGGAGAACTGGACACAGTACTCCAGCTGTGGCCTCAGCAGGGCAGAGTAGAGGATGTGGGCAAGGTCTCACCTTCTCTGCGATCTGCCGCACGGAGTCCAGCTTGATGACCTTGGAGGAAGCCCCATCGCGGGGCACACTCGCTGCAGGACACACAGACGTGGTGCCAGAGCTGCTGGGGAGATGTGGCATCTCCAGCAGCCCTGGGCTGGCTCTGGCCGTGCTCAGCCCCAGGCCTGTGTCCCTCAGGGGACTTGCCTGCAGCCTGGCTCACGGCACAACACACGGGGAGAGGGTAAATGAGCCCAGGAACACGTTGGGGTGTCACAGGGAGGGGGCAATGAGGCAGGACTAGACAGAGTTGCAGGTAGAGCTCCCACAGGCCCTGGGCACTGAAGCTCCAGCTGCTGGCTCCATGTCCTGGCAGGGTGGGGGCACTTACGGGCAATCTCAAACAGCTCAGGCAGCTCTGTGCTCAGTTTCTGCATGGCAATGTCTGCGATGGGGCCCAGGATCACCACTGGCCGCTTGAAGTTGGCTGTGGGGAGAGGACAGACTGGCTGAGGGGGGCTAATGGTGACAGCAGAACTTGCAGCTGCCAGGGATCTTGCTCTGCAAGACGCCCACAGGCCTGGCACTAGCCCCATTCCTCCCAGGAGAGCAGAGCCCACTGGCACCTGCAGTGGGACAGCCCCAGGGACAGCATCCTCTGGGTGGGTTTGGGTGCTGCAGACAGCCCTGGCCCTCACCTTCCTTCAGGACCACCCTCTCATAGGGTGGGTAGTGGCCCTGCTTTGTGAGGCTGGACAGGTCCTCCCGGCTCTTCCGCAGCACTTTCCTGGCTCCACGCAGGCCTCGCAGCTTCCAGAACTCAGCTCGGGCCCCAGAGGGGTTGGCTCCAGATGTGGCTTTCAGCACTGACTCCAGGCTGGCAATCTGCTCGGCCCTGGGAGATGACACCAAGTTAGGTGGCAGAGTTGATCTGCACAAGGTTAGGGAGGGTCTGCAGAGGGACTTTGATAGATTGGATCCGTGGCCAAGGTCAATGGGATAAGCTTCAGTACGGCCAAATGCCAGGCCCTGCACTTGGGCCACAACAACCCCAGGCAATGCTACAGGCCTGGGGGAGTGTGGCTGGAGAGCTGCCTGCACCTGGGAGTTGTAACAAACAACTCAATATGAGCAAGCAGTGTGCCCAGGTGGCAAAGAAAGCCAATGGCATCCCGGCTTGTATTAGAAATGCTGTGCCCAGTAGGAGCAGGGAGGGGATTGTGTCCTTGTGCTCTGCTCTGGTGAGGCCACACCTTGAGTATTGTGCTCAGTTTGGACACCTCAGTACAAGAGGGATGTGGAGGTGCTGAAGTGAGAGAGAGGAGGGCAAGGAAGCTGTGAAGGGCCTGGAGAATAAATCTGATGAGAAGGGACTGAANGCTGGAGTCACCGACCCTGGAGGTGTTTAAAGGTTTAGATGTGCTTGGGGCTGTGGCCTAAGGGTGAGCTTTGTAGAGTAGGGATATTGGTTGGACCTGGTGATCCTGGGGGCCTTTTCCAAACAGAATGTTTCTGTGATTCTGTGAAAGGGTCAGAGCCTGGAGACACTGAATTTAGCTCCTGCTCTGTCTCTCCAGGCTCTCAGGTGTGGGGCAGGAGCTCAGTGGTGCCTCACACAGGCAGAGCATCAGCTGCACCATCACCCCAAGAAGGGTCCTCACCAGCTTACCTACCCCTGCTGCTCCACCAGCCCTTGCCCTGCCTCTTACTGCCACCCATGCCCCCGTCCTCTGCTCATCTTGAGGCTGTTCCTGGCTCCATCCCTACCTTTTCTGGTTGGGGATGATGCCCTTGTCCTGCTCCTGCAGGTCCCTGCCCATGCGCACTGCCAGCCAGCTGCCCAGCCTGCCCCGGTACAGGGTGTCCAGCACGTGGAAGACGTCGCCACGCGTGAAGCTGAGCCCCGAGGGTGAGTCCTTCTCGAAGTCAAAGTGTGTCCGGATGTAGAAGGAATCCCCCATGTTGGACGAGATCATCTTCCTGTAAACTGGAGCCCAGGAGAGGGATCGTCAGAGCAGGAGATGGCCAAGGAGAAAAATGATGGAGAGGAAAGTGCTGAAGGGATTTGGGAACAACTGAGGCTGGCAGGAGCCTCCACTGTCACCCCTGCTGTTACAGAGGGCACTGGGGACACCTTTTCCTATAATGGCTCCCTCAGCCATCCTGAGAACAGCAGGACCTGAGCCTCCAGCACACGCTGGCCTCTGCAGGCTAAGCCACGGTGCCAGAAAGCCCTCATGTTCCAGGATGCTGAGGCATAAACAGGGCCAGGAGGGTCTGGTCCCTTCCCATCACCTCTCTGGATGAGGAGGAAGACGGTGTGGGGATGAAGGACCACCCCATGGCAGCAGAAAGGGCCATGGCACATCCAGCAACTCTGAGGATGGGGAGGCACAAGCTCGGGGTGGGTTTGGTTGTCACTCACTGTCCTGCTTGCTCTGGGTCCACAGTGTGACGTCCTCACCCGGTGGCAGGCTCATGAAGTACTCCACAGCCTCCTCACGCGTCAGGTTCTGGAAGCTGGTGGTGTTCACCTGCCACACGAAAGCACTTGGGCACTGCCCCACCAGGGGGATGGATGGCACAGGTGCCAGTGGAGGTGCAGGGATGGCAACACCCAGGGCAAGGTAGGAGATGGATCTGGCCCTTGTCACACAAGTACCTACCAGAACCCCTGGTAACCTAGAGGGGGCCTTAGCCAGCTCAGGTGGTGCCCACAGGACAGGGGTCACAGGACCAGCCCCTTCGGCAGTGCCTTCAGAGCCAGCCCAAGGGGTACAGGCCATAGGCACCACAACTGACTCAAACCAGTGCCCAGCAGGAGGAATCCAGGCTGGGCTGTCAGGCCAAAGAGGGCCAGAGCCAGTCCAAGTGCAGAAGTGTTTGGAGCTCTTGCCAGCCCTGAGTACCTGTAGGATCTGGTCCCCTTCCTGGAGGCCCTGGCTGGCAGCTGGGCTGTCCTCCTGCACACCCGACACGAAGATGCCCACATCATTGCCACCTGCCAGCCGCAGCCCCACACTCTTGGCCTTCACAAACTGCACAACTCTGAAGTCTGCACTGTACCTGCCAGGGGGAAGCTGTGGTCAGCCCAGCTGTGGCCAGCCCAGCCGTGGCATGCAGGGGATGGCACAGGGGTTGCCAGCCCTGTGCCCCCAGTGCTGCACTGGAGGCAACTTCCTGTCTCCCCCAACCCTTTCCCACCACCTCTCACAGACATACCCATCCTCGTGGGCAGCTCGGGCAGCAGGGCTGACGTGGGGGCTGTGGCAGCCATCCCCCTCCACAGCTTCAAGCAGGTCTGTAGGCAAGGAGGGCTGGTCCAGGAGGCAGCAGTGGTTGTGCCACTGCCAGGGCACCCGAAGCATGGGGTACTTGGTGCAGCTGCACTAGAGGGGCTTGGGCCCTTAGATGCCTGATTTGAGCTCACTCACCAGGGCTCCCAGTATCATCCATGGTTGCATCAGCTGCAGGATCCCTGCTGGATTTTCTCCTTTCCCTGGAACAATGTTTGGGCATGATTTAGGCAGGTCACAGAGGCAGGTGGTGGATAGGCACAGGTACGCAGTGCCAAGTGGGTAGCAGGGCTAGTAGAGCAAGCTGGAGGCTAAATGGCAGTCCCACCTCCAGGGGGAAGTGGCTGCAAGGATGGAGGAGAACCAGCCCCTCCCAACAGGCAGAGACCACCGGGACCTGATGGGGAAGGGGAACACAGCAGAGCTTACGGTGGGGAATCCACTCCGGCGGCAGCTGGAGGCCATGGGGAAGTCGCAGGGGGTGGCAGATGTGACACTTCAGAGTCGATGTCAGAGATATCTGCAGCAACAGAGGCATCAGTGACCCTCCAGGCCCTCTGCCCTGTGTCTGGCCCCAGGCTCTCCACCGCGGGCCCTGCCCTCACCGTCCAGCCGGGAGCTGTCGCTCTGGCTCTGGCTCTCCTCTGCCTCGGGGATGCTGACCAGGAACTGCCGGTGGTCCCGGAGGACGAGCAGGGTCAGGACCCCTTCTGTCTTCTCAATGAGCTGCTGGGTGTCAGCCAGGGACATGTCCTCACTGGCCACCCCATTGATCTGGAGGGAGCAGAGCAAAGCCCTCAGCACACTCCTGGGAAAGCTGCCCCCAGGAAAGTTCTGCTCCAAAAAGGATGCTCCAGCTGCCACCTTCCCAGGTCCCCTCCCAGCCACCATGGCTTTGCCTGTCCTGGGCCGTGTCCCCATTCCTGGCTGCCTCTCAGTGGGGCCTCATCTTGCACAGAGGAAACAAACTGGGGAGGCTAATTAACTCCCACTCTCAGCTGCAGGGAAGCCCTGCATGGAGGCAGGAGCTGCAGAGATCTGCCCAAATGCTGCCTGAAGCTCAGTTTGACTCTGACTTTGGCCCAGCAGTGTTCTTCCCCCCACCAGCCTGGTGCTGGGGAGCAGACTGTGGGGCTCTGATCTCCCCAAGTGCAGCAGATTTTCTCATTAGATTGCTGAGATGAACTCCTCCCACTTGCCTGAGTCACTGTGGTCCCAGTTCCCAGGAGCCACAGGTGTCCCTGGCCCATGCACTTGCAAGAAGAGTCTCTGCCTCTATTTCCCCCTCCCCCCAAATATTTTCAGCACCATTTCACCTGACAAACCCTGAACACTTGAGCTACTCAGGACAGCTGCTCCCCCAGTGGGGACATGGACAAGTGGCAGGGAGCCACACACCTTGGGGTCAGCAGAGCTGATGTGACCCTGCTGTGGCAGAGGACAAGCTGCCATCGCTGGCTGAACACAACAGGGCTGCCTCAACCAGCCAGCACCAGCACTGTGGGGAGCAGGTCCTTGAGAGCTCACATGGGGTCCCCAGTGATGGCTGGGGAGCCAGGGCAGGGTGAGGGCATCAGAGCTGCCATCCTTTGCAGAAAGCCAAGAGAAGAATGCTCTTGGATTGTCCCCCGTGGTGACACTAGTCAGGGATGAGTCCCCTGAACAGATGGAGATGAGCTCTCCAGCAAGTGCCATGCAGCCCATGGGCTCCCCATACCTTCAGGATGAGGTCTCCTTCCTGCAAGGAGCTGCCCTTTGCTGCCAGCCCATTCTCCACTATGTGCTTGATGAAGAGCTGGCTTCCCAGCTTCAGGCCATACTCTGCAACAGAGAACCCCTGGCAGTGCTAGAGCCAGGTAGGTGCAGGTCCCCCCTCACCACCAACCCCACAAGCCTGCCCTGGCTGCCCTTGGGCACAAACAAGCCTCAGAGCCGAGCACTGCAACCCTGGGCTGAGGCCAGGCAGGTTGGTGACCCAGCACAGCATGCTCTGCTCCTCACTGCACATGGGACCCCAGCACCAGCCCTGCCACCACCCCCATGCCACCAGCCCTGCCACTACCCCCTTGCCCAGGGGACACACAGCCATGAATCAGCCAACAAAACCTAGGGCCAGAGGACCTGAAAGAGCCTCACCTTCGTTCTGCTTCTGCTTCACCAGGACTGATGTGATGGGCTTCATGGGCGCGTCCCGGCGCGGCAGCCGCTTGAAGCCCGACACCAAGGCCAGCCCAGGGGTGTCGCATTCGCCACCCGAACCGTTGGTGGAGCGGCGGCGGCTGTAGCCCCTGCGGTCGGAGCCGCTGTCGGGGCTCTGCCCCCGGTGGCTGCTGTCCTGGCTTCGTTTCCGGTTGCGGGAGGCTGGCTTGTGGTAGCGGAGGTGATCCCGGTGGCCAGAGCTCCGCTCGCTGGAGGAGTCCCCGTCATAGCCCTGACTGTGGTCCAGCTGGTCCCGGGAGCGGTGCAGGGCTGGATCTGCGCCCTGCGACCTGAAGTCCTCGTCCGAGTGGCAGCGCCGGGCTGCAGCAGGCGACCCAGGGCTGCTCCTGCGCGCAGGGAAGTGAACTTTCTTCGGTCTTTTCACTGTCTGCAGGTGGAAAATGAAGGAGAGGATGCTAGGTGCAGGCCGTCGCTGCCCGAGATGCCGCTAGAGCAGTTTCCAAGACCTGAACGGGACCCCCGGGCTGTGTGGGACAGGCAGGCTGCGGCGCCGTGCACAGCACCGACTCGGTCCCACCACAGGGCACTCACGATGTTGGCGACCTTGCCACAGGTTTTAAGAGTCTGGATGGCAAAGGAGGACAAGACATTCTCCATGGAAAGGCCATTCACCATCACGATGAGATCCTTCCTCCTGGGAGGGAAAACGCAGCCCTGGCTCAGCCCCAGGTACAGCCCCCACCTAGGGAAGCTGTCAGGGTGGCAGCAATGCTGGCCCTGTCCCAACAGAAATGATTTGCTGCCCTGCCTGTCCCTGCTGGCCGAGAGCCCCCCCCCCACCGTGTCCCCCCACGCCCAGGCACTCACTGGAGGTGTCCCACTGCTGGTCCCCCAGGCACCACATCTGACACAGTCACTGCTGTGTCCCCAGTCGCCTTGTTGGGATGGTCCCGGCCGCCAGAGACAGCAAAGCCAAAGCCCCGTTGAGGGTCCTAGTGGGGACAGCAGAGAGGAGTCAGCCCCACAGACACCACCCCCCCCACCACACCACCCCCCCAGTCCCTCAGCCACTCCAGGCCACGCTCACCTTGCTGAGGGTCACGGTGTGCTGCTCCCAGATCACCATCTCCTCCATGGTGGCCACCAGCCAGCACAAGACAGGCAGCCCCTGCCCAGCGGCAGGGGGCACAGACTGCCTCCGGCTCCTCCTTGCTGCTGCTGATCCCTTCCTCAAATCCCACCTTGGGATGCAACAAAGAGCAGAAGGAAAGCTGAGCCGCAGGCACTAGGGACAACAGGGTACAGAGACAAACCCCTCTGTCGTGCTCAGGCACCCACCAGGGCACTGGGACTCACAGCTGTGCTCTAGCCCTGCTAGCCCTGTGTGGGAGCTGCCTCTGTGCAGCCTGAAATTCCTCCTCTCCAGAGGTCCATCTCCATCCCCTCCAACATGTGTTCATGAACAGGAGGTTTTATGGAGAGCCAGCAGGTCAGGACTTCCTTCTCCCTGGACCTGGCAGACTCTGGGGTGCTTCAGTGTCCTCTTGCCATCTGCTTTGGGCTCCGACACGATGTGGAACTGGCAGCTCTGTCAATCACTTTGGAGCAGCAGTGCCCCAGCTTCAGCCTTTGGTTTCCCTGAGTTTTCCCCAAATCCAGTGTTTTCACCCAGGACACAGCAGTCTGACTGGCAGAGCAACATTCCACCTGGGCTGAAATGTCTGGGAACAGGCCTCAGGACTGCCAGTGCCCATGCTGGTCCCACCCACAGCACTGCTCAGGCACGGCCAGCCCATAATGGGCACAATAGGGCTGGCCACCAGGTGTCTGGCCACACCCTCGTGCCACCATCAATGACTGGCCAGCAGCTCAGCTAGGGGGAGACCTCTCCAGTGCCAACTGGCCCATCGCTGAGGTGTGGGCACCATCCACTGGCACTGACTGCTTGGCAGCTCTGCCATGGCTGACATCTGTACTGTGACAGCTCTCCAGGATCTGCTGGCCAATGGCTCTGCTGCAGCAGCAGCTCCCAGTTCTGGCTGTGCTGGCCCTGTGGTGCCCAAGGGCTCTGGGATGGCTGTTCTGGGGCCCCTGCTGACTCCCCACTGCAGCTTGGCTACACTTGGGCCTGGTTGGGGCCTTCCTGTGTCAGTGCCATGAAGGGCTGGAAACCTCCGCAGCCCCTTTGGCCATGGGAGGTAGCTTCAGTAGGACATGGACATATCAGAGACTAGTGCTGGTGCCCTACGGGTAATGCCATAGGCAATGCCAGGCAGAAATCCCATTGGAAAGCTGGGGCCAGCAGTGGGCAACCAGCCCTGGGGCAAACACAGCAGTTCAGCCCCAGCATGAGGCCTTTCTGTGGCCAGTCCTCAGCCGGAGCCCCGGGGCTGGGCCCCCAGAACAAGACCTGGGCAGGGTGGCTGTAATCATTCACCCAGGCCTCGCCAACAGCCCCGGCATGCCAGGCTGCCAGCCAGCCACTGAGGAGGGCAGAGTCCAGGTTGGTGAAACCAGCCTGAGTGCCCACCTGCCTGTGCTTGACATGGGGACACACCTGTGTCCAGGGGGCAGCTGGGGCTGAGCAGGACCCCAGTGTGGTGGCAGCCACAGTCCTGTCCCGGTGCTTGTAAGACCAGTGAGAAAGAGGAGCCCAGCATGGCAGTGATGGTTTCCTGCTGAGCTGGTGGATCTGGTCTCAGTTCTGCCACCANGAGTGATCCTGCTGCCACCCAGCACAGCCTCTTGCTGTCCCATCCCTGCAGCACCACAAATCAGCCACACACCTGCGTCCCGGTGCCACCCGTGGCTCTCCGTGGGCAGTAGTGGTCTGGGGAGGAGAGGACAGCGAGGGGATGGCAGCAGCTCCTGTCTTGTCTCCCCGCAGGGACCTGGCGCAGGGTCTGCCCCAAGCCAAAGGCCGAGGCTGGCAGCTGGCAG
>VWYK01068801.1:57572-69728 GCA_013399775.1 Semnornis frantzii
CCGGAATGGCCCCGCCGGGAGCGGCGGTTTCTGGGCAGAGCTGACCGCGGCCCGGCCCGGCGCGCCCAGCACAGGGCACCGGCAGCACGGGGAGCCTCACGGAGAGCCCCACGCACCCCACTCTGCCCCGGGCACGCACCCTGGCTGGCACCTCCGAGGGGTTTCAATGCCAAACAAAGCCCAGGCTGCACCGGGGCAGCTCATCCCACTGCAAGGTCCCCATTCGGGGCCGTACCCAGCCCCGGGTGACACCATTGGCAATGCCCACCATGGGGACAGCAGTGGGTGGGGAGGTTTATTTCTGGGACACCGACATACCCTGCCCAACCCAGCCTTGCCCCACAGCCATCCCCACCACCTGCTTCCCAAGCCCACCACCACCAAGCGTCCTCAGACTGGGAGCCTTCCTGGGATCAGCAAGGTTCCTGGCCTCAGCCTGTGCCCAAAGCTGCTCATCCCTTGTCCGGTCCTGGCCACGCAGGACCGCGGTCCCGGATGCCCCCAGAAGCTCCTCTGATCCAGCCCCAGACACGTGGCTGATCCTGGCCTCCCTGCGCTGGCAAAAGACGCTCTGGAAAGTCTGCGCCAGACGTGGTGTAAATCAATAGGCACAACCTGCAGCGCTGAGGTGCAGAGCTGCGACGAGGAACCTCAGAACCCCCCCAGGGGTATGTCCCTGCCAGCAGAATGGGACTCCCGGAGGGTCACTGGGTCCTGAAGGCACCCAGAGGGGAACAAAGCATGGCCGCTTCTCCGGCGCGGCTCGTCGCCCAGGTGAAAGCACGGCCGAGTGCCAGTCCCCAGCGGCAAGCAGGGCCAAGAGATCCTGGGAGACAGAGTTAGGCACTCACCGAGACTCGGATCCGACCAGGAAGGAGCCGAGCTCCCGGGCTGGTGGCAGTGGTGTCACTCCAGGGTGCCTTGCGTAACCCTTTGTGGACCAGACGCTGCCTGCAGGAGGGAAAAAAGGATAAAGAGGGTCCCAGGGCAGCTCCCCGAGCACGTCGGGAGTCACAGTGCGCTGCTCCTTTTGCCCTCCACAGTGCTTATGGTGCAGCCACGTCCACTTGCCCCCTTCCCAGCCCTGGGCAGGGACGGGATGACAGGATGCTGGTGGTGGTAGTGCCGGGGGATGTAGGTTCTTCCTCCCTGAGGCTGGCTCTCCAGCGAGGTGATGGGGCTCTGTGCCCCCAAAACCATCTGCGCAGCACTGCTCAGGGGTGCCCAGGGCCGACCAAGTGGCTTCATCCAGTGCCCCAAGTGGGGACAGGAATGGTGGCCAGCAGGATGCCCCCAGTCCTAGGGCTGATGTGGGGGAAAGAAACAACCCTGCTGGTGGCTGCCATCCCCTCTCTTTCCCATCCCCGTTCTTCTGCCCCCCACCTGGAAGCCGGCCCCACACCATTCCTCTTTCTACGGGGTCGCTTTCGTGCAGTGACAGAAACCAGTTCCACGCCTCGGCTCTCTGTGCAGACTGCTGCCTCCGGCCGGGGTCGGTACCGATGCCGCAGGAGGAGGTCAGAGTCCTGCAGAGGGCTGCTACAGGGGGACCAGTTCCTCCTGAAACCCCCGGCCACCAGCCACCAGCCCGGAGCCATGGAGCCACTGCTTTCCCCAGCACCAGTCAGGTCGGTATCAAGCAGCTCCTTCCCTCCGAACCCTCTCGCCGGTCCCGAGAGGAGGGCGGAGCGGGTCCAGCACAGGCGCCTACAGCTCCCCAGGCCCGGCCGCCGCCTTCTCAGCTGCTGCGGGGCCGCTGGCCGCTCTCCAACGCAGAGACGCGGAGGGGAGCCCCTCGGGCAGGACGCGGCCGAGCAGCCTCATTACCACCGCGGCACCTACGCGAGGGCCGCGCGTTAGTGCCGAGCCAGTTTCCCGGATGGGGTTGCCCTTGCCCGTGACACGTTTGTACCCCGGAGCTGGGCACCGGGACACGCTGGCCTGGAGGGACCAGCCCGGGAGAACAGGCGGGGCCGGCCCGCGCTGACCCGCACCCCGAGGCCCTGCCGGGCCGCACAGCCCAGTGCCACTAGGTGGCGCCAGGAGCCAGGCTCGGAGCGGGGAGCGGCGGCGCTAGCGTGTGGCCGGGTCCGGCTGGCTTGGCCCGAGGCCTCTAGAAGGCAGAGTGACCAGTATCCGGTGGCGGGGCAAGCCCGGCGAGGCAGCTCCCGAGGGGAAGGGCAACGATGCGGGGTCCGGCACCAGTCGGGCACAGGTCCCGTTTGGACCAGAGCGATGAGAGCGAGGCTCTCCGCCGCGCCGGAGGCTACCAGGCCCGAGGTCAGGGGATCCCGCGGTGCCGGGGCAGCGCAGCCCCCGAGCTCCCCTCCCCGCGTTGCCATAGCGAGCGGCAGAGCCCGGCCCCCGCGGCTCTCCGATGCTTCACGCCCGCGACAGGATGTGGGCAGCTTTTTCTGTTCGCTGCTCTGTGCTGTGTGAAGCCCTAGCCCTGGCCTTCTAGTCGGGGTCTGCCCAGGTCTCACAACCCCCGAACTATCGCGACAAAGAGCCCCCGCGCCGCAGCTCGTTCCGGCGGAAGCCGAGTGCTGCGCTTCCGGCGCTGGCCGCGGCCCCTTCCGGCGGGGCGTGTCTAGCCGCGGTACCTCCCGCGCTCTATGGTCTCCACCGTTCCCAGTCTCCTCAGCGGCGGCCGGAGCCGGGAGGAGCGCGGCGGCGGGCGCGGGCCTGTCCTGCCCCGTGCTTGCCGTGCCCGCGGCCTTCGCGGCGGCGATGGAGCTGGAGGTGCCCGAGGAGGCGGAAGGCTCGGCCGTGGCGGGGGCCGGAGCCATCACGCCTGAGGCCGGTGTTGGGGGACTGGACGCGGCAGGAGGTAACGCTCTGCGAGAACCGGCGGCCGGCACCTTCGGCCGCGCTCCCTGGCTTGTTCTCTCGCGTGTCGCCATCTCCCTGAGGGGCTGTTCCCGGCCAGGCCTCCCGGAACGTGCGTCCCTGGGTCTCGCTCCCCCGCGGGCCCGCAGTGGTTTAGTCCGGGTGCACCTGCGGGGGGGTCCGAGTGGTACCTCCCGGCTAGCCCCCCCGCAGTGCGCGGTGTAGCCCCCGGGGGTGTGTCGGAGTGGTTCAGTCCGGCCCCCGCCGCGCCGTGTGCCGCCCCCTGAGCACGGTGTGGCCCAGTCCAACTGCCGCCCCCCGCATCTCCCCCGGGGGTCCTGGAATGGTTCAGTCTCCCCGGGGCTTTTCCGTAGCCGGGACTCGCCGGGCCCCAGAGTGGAGACCGGAGAGGTGCTGCCGCTTCTGGGGTGTCCCGGGGACCCCCGGAGCAACGGGCAGGGCGCGGGCCCTGTTCAGCTCCTGGGCTTCTCCCGGCACCCGCCGGCCCACGTTTTGGCATCCGTCTCGGGGGACTGTGGCGGACGCTGCTGCACCCTGGCACCCTCGGGAGGGGCACCGGAGCAGCTGCCTGCCTGAGGGACGGAGGACCTGAGTCGTGGCGGGAGCGCTTGGAAGGAGGCTTCGGCTCGGGGGTGGAGAGGGTTCTGACTTGCTTTGGGGGTGCTGCGGCTCCCGATCCGCGGGGTCCAGGTGGCATTGGTGTTCCTCGCCAGCACCCATCTTGACAGGGAAATGAGTTGTAGAGGCAGGGAGCGAGCCCGAGCCTGACACCACCACCAGCAGCCTTAAACGACCACCGGCTTCCTCGGCTGGCAAGTGGGGTGTGTGGGGCTGGAACAGACCTGTCTCCATCTCTGCTGCCTGATCACTTAGCAGCCTCAGCAGTGGTGTCTGTGGTTCTGGAACCGTCTAGTCCTGCTCTGTTTTTGGGGTGAGCCTTTCCGCTGTGGCTCTGATGCAAAGCTCCCGAGCACCTGTCTGAGCTTGAACTTTACGCAGAGCCTGCTGCTGGGTAGCCAGATTTTCTTTGTGTTCTCACAGCAGTTTCCTTCTCCTCAGGCCTTTAAGTGAGGATCTCTAGATCTTCTAAGTACTCTAATTGCAGTGGAGACCATGGTTAGGTCACAGGTGTCATCTGCAGTGCAGGGGAGATGGATGCAGCTCATCAGTTTTGGTAAAGTGCTGAGATGTGGTAGATTGCTCCTGGCCTTTCCTGCTTTGGTTCCTTGGTGCTGCCAGGCAAGTGGAGGGGCTGGCTGCGTGCAGCCATTCCTGAGGGTGCTTGAGGCACTCCCCACCAACCCTTGGACATCTTTTGTACTGGTGAACTATTAAAATGTTCATCCCCTGATTTCTCAGTCCCCTTTCTGGTCTTTGAGGAAGGTAGAGGCTTGTTTAGGACAAGACAAGGGATCCTTGGAGGCTGGTGCTCAGGAAGGGTTTAAGCAAGGGATGTGGGTTTTTTCCCCTTGTAAGTGGCTGTGGATTTACACACCTGTAGGCTCTTGCCTCACACCTGTAGTACAGGAGATGTAACAGAGTCAGTGATCTCACTCATGCTTTGATTTTTCCAGTCAAGTTGCTTACTCCTCACTTGGGTGGCATCCAAACTGTGTCACTCAGCCTCAGCCACCCTTGCAGCTGGAGTTCTCAGGAGGGCTGGGGACAGCATGCACGACAGCTTACAAGTAGGCTCTGGAAGAGAACAAACTCTGGCGAGGACTGGAGGTAGCCCAGGGTGGGCTGTGTGTGAAGGTGCAGCCACAGGCATGCATGGGCTGTGCTGCAGGTCTCAGGTTGGAGTGTGCTCTGGGGTCATCCTGGCAGCAGATGAGAGCAGTGTTTGCCAGAGCCATGTGCCTGAGAGTAGAGGGGGTTTGCAGTGAGCTCAGTCCTGGTTTCTTGACTGCTTCAAAGCTGGTGGTGACAAATCCCCTCCAGCATGCAGCGCTGATGCCTTCGCTGCTCTTTGGGGCAGTGGCGGAGGCGAAGTGCTCATGACCTACCTATACTTTGTGCTGTTCACCTTAATGCTCATGCTGTGGATGAAGGATTACCAGCAGAGCCAAGATCTGCTCCCCAGTGCTTTGCAGGTAGAGCCAGGATGGCTTTGTGCTGTGCTCCTACTAACCAAACTTGGTGGGCTTCATGTAGGCTGTGGGTCAGGTCAGCGAAGACCTTCCCCAAGCACTCTTAAGTGTCAATAAGGGAGTGAGTTAGGCTGGGACAGGTGTAAAAGTGGCTGGAGGAGAGGTGCTGAAAGTCAGGAAAACCTGGGTCAGAGAGGGAGAGTCTCCTGAAGGGAGCTTTTGGAAGCAGCATGGTGTGCTCTGAGGGAGAACCCTCACGGAGTGCCAGCAGCTGGACTCCTGCATGGATACACAGGCCCCCATTTGCTCCTTCCCAAGAACCCAGCTTGGAGGTTTTAAGGTTTTGTAACCAGTGGTTACAGTTGAAAAGGCAGTTCCCAGATCTACCACTGTAGATGGCTGCTGTGCCTCCTTCCCAGACCTACAACCTCCTGCTCTGGGAAGGGGCTGCTTGCTGGGTTTGGTGCAGGCAGCAGAGCTGTTGGCAGGACCGGAGGCAGTGCAAGGTGACAGCTCAGCACTGGTGTTGTCCAGGCTGGAGTGTCCTGATCTAAGATCAGTTGGATGAGCAGAGGGCACATCACTGTCCCTCTGCAGCCTGGAGCAGGTCTGGAAAACAACTTTTATCCAAGGTGGCTCAGGTTGTCAGAGACCATTGGTACAAAGCTGATAGCAAAGTTGGTCTGCATCATCTCCTTGCGAAGGTGGAAATTGTGAGCTCAGTGGAGAAGTGAAGTTGATGTCCAATTTGTTTGTTTCCCACATCTCTTCTTACATGAGTTGCCATCTGCCCATCAGTTATGCTTGGAGCCTGAAACCATTGAACAAATATTTATGCTCTTGTCCAACGCTTGTCTCACTGTACCCACAGCTGGGAGTATGGCAGTGGAGGTCCT
Source organism: Semnornis frantzii (assembly GCA_013399775.1). NCBI lineage: Eukaryota > Metazoa > Chordata > Aves > Piciformes > Ramphastidae > Semnornis > Semnornis frantzii. The sequence continues at coordinate 63,409 of VWYK01068801.1, forward strand.
GGCCTCAGCCAGTGGTGCCCAAGGTGCTGGGGTCCTGGCAGCACCTGTAGGGCCATCTGCAGCAGCACTGGGAGAGTGTTGGTTGGCATACAGGAGCAGTGCTGCCACAGCCCTTCCCTCTTCACAGTTGTTGTGGTTTGAGGGGTTCCAGGTTATCCCAGATTTTGTAAAATGACTACAGAGACCAAGATCCGTCCCAGGGGATAGCTTTAAAGTGACTTCCTCACAGTGATAGCTTTAAAGTGACTTTTGGAGGGGTGGTAGAAGCACTTCTTTCAGTGAGCAGAGTAGAGGTAAGAGGAGAATTTCAGCCAGCGAGGCACAGGTGGTTCAATCCATACCACCACGGAGAGAGAAACTGGAGAGAACTTATCAGCTTGAGGAAAAATCAAATGTAAACATCATCCCCAGCACGACTGCAGTTCACAGCCTGGCTGGGTGTCACATGCCTCCTTCCCCTGAAATGGTGCTAGTGAGGATGAGCACAGAGGGAGTCAGCTGGGCAAAAACAGGCAGAAAAAACACCCTGTGCCTTGAACTTCTAAAGACCCTGCAGTTACTTCGCAGTCAATAAGTCACAGCTCAGCTGCAGGGAAGGAAGAAGGCAGTGAAAATAGAACTCAGGCTGCTCTGGCAAATTAATTGTCCTTTAAGATGTCCATTGGCTGGAAACAAGAGGAGAAGCTGAGGTCTGGGAGCTGTGAGGGGCAGAATTTGTGTGGCACTGCCCCGAAGGATGCCCAGCCCAGCCTGTCTGCCTCTGCGTCAGGACAGGCTGCAGAGCAAACCCCTGAGGAACCAGGATGGAGAATGATTAATCTAATCTTCCTCAACTAGCATTTGGCACTGACCTGCATATGGCAGCCCCACGGCACCGCTGCTGGCGCTGCGGCTGCCCGGCAGCTTGCTGGGCCTCTCCAGAAGCGCTCCTGAGGGAGCCACCTGAGTGGATTTAGTATGAGCAGTGCATGGTTTGGCAACCACTGCTGAAGTGATTCATGGCCGTGGCCACTGTGGGCTCTCGTCAGAGGCACAGTCTCCTGGAATATGGTTTTCCCATATAAGGTGGCTGCAGCCTGAAGAGCAGCAGCAGCAGGAGCTCCAGAGCTGGCTTCCCTCACAGTGCATCCTTCAGCTGCAGCCAGCAGAGTCCAGAAATAGGCCTGCCACAGCTGCTGCCCTGGCCAAGGCTCTCGTCACATGCATCTTTTGTCAGGTTTCGTTGTTCCCATCCACCTTCCCAGGCAGTCAAGCATCTCCCTGTGGACCAGGATCCATCTACAGAGTCTTGGCAGGCACCTGGCTCCCTGCATGGATGCAGCACTCTCTGGATACACAGAATGGGTTGGATTGGAAGGGACCTTAAAGTTCATCCAGTCACACCCCTTTGCCATGGGCAGGGACACCTCCAGCAGCCCAGGTTGCTCAAGGCCTCATCCAGCCTGGCCTTGAACACCTCCAGGGAGGGGACATCCACAACCTCCCTGGGCAACCTGCTGCAGTTTCTCCTTACCCTCACTGGAAAAAATTTCATCCTAGTGTCTGTGGATGTACCCTCAGGGACCTTAAGGCACAAGCCCAGCTACTCTCTGTGTTCTGGGAAGTGCAGGGGTGGCACAACTGGGGCTTGCAGGTCAGAAAACATTGGCACTGCTGCGGGGGGAAGGGTCCTAACTCCTAGCACAAGGAGGGTTTGGCTGTGTTCAGTGGGAAGTGATCCAGGCTGGGTTGTACACTCCTCTCCTACTAGCAACATGGGGCCTGAGCTGCTGCCCTGTCACTCGTGGGAGATGCTCCCCCTTGCAACCTGGCTGTGGGAAGGGTCCTGCCCTCCCCAGATGGTCCAGTCCCTTGAGGGTCTGCTCCCTGATCTCCTGCAGTGCCTGTGATGCCAAGGGGGCCAGCAGAAGAAGCAGGTGTCAGAGCAGGCTGATGCTTTTCAGGAGTGCTTTCTGGACTTTTTTGTGTGAGTGCAGAGGCCTGATTATTTGGTGTGTTCTCAGTGAGAATTCCAGTGCTCTGGGTGGTGTTTCACTGCCTCTAAACCCCTCTGAGGCTGATGCAGAGACTCAGAGGAGTCATTTTCTGTAAGTGTTTGGCAAAGCAGAGCTCCTGGCACAGAGACCCTCTCTGTTTGCTGCCTTCTGATGGTGCAGTGTGTGTTGGTCCAGCAGGCCAAGCAGCCACTGGTGCTGTGCTCTGAGGGGAAGGGCACTGCAGGAAGGACGTGTGCCGTGCTGAGCCCCTGCCCACTCTGCAGGAGTGTGGCGACAGAACAGCAGGAACACAGCAGGAAGTCAAACCAAGGAACTGCAAGCAGAAGGCCTTCCAATGCTGAAGTGAAATAGTGAGGGCACAAGGAAGAAGAGATGATGTAAGGAAACCAAACTGGTGTGTGTGAAGTGGTCTGAGCAGTTTTGCCTCAGCAGAGCAGTCCAGCCTTGCTCAGCTGTGTGCCAAACGGAGAAGCATCTGCTGGCTCACACAGGTGCTCTACCTCCTCTCCAGCTAACTAGCAGGCTGAGGCCCTGGAGCTGTGCCTTTGGCCTTTCCAGACAGCCCTACAGGAGCCACAAATAATGAGGTTTTTCTTCCTTAGGTCTCAGATACTCTGTTCCCCAGCAGCCTGGCGTTTGTTTGAGTTTCTCAGTGCTGCCAGTTAGCTGAGTTAACCTCAGGACTTTCTGGGAAACGTTTTCTGTAATTAAGAAGCTGAATGTGATTGGAGCAGCTCTTCTGTCACTTTATCTCTTCTTACCCACATATTTAAGCAGAAGAATCTGTCAACCCCTAATTAAGTGTTGTCTTCTCCCATCCTGTGTTGCTGTGGCTTCTCCAGCTCACATGAGGGCTTCCATGCTGGCTTGTGGTGAGCAGCCCAGCCTGGGCAGCACAGCTGCAGCCCTGGAGAAATTTAGAGGCTTCAATGTGGTCTATTGCCCTGCTGGCCACAGCCTGTCCCATGTCACTGCCCATTGCCAGCTGCAGCTTCTTTCATCACCTCGCAGCTGCAGGCAGAGCCTGGGAGTCTTCCCCAGGACTTGGTCCTTTTGGTCCTCTCCAGGCTCCCCCAGGGCTGCTCCAAGAAACAAGAGCAGTGTGAAGAGTTCTGTGCGACACAGAAACATCATTGGGTCTGTGTTCAGTAGATAATTGACACTTGAAGAATAACAGAATGGTAGGGGTTGGAAGGGGCCTCTGGAGATCATCCACTCCAAATCCCCTGCCAGGGCAGCTCACTCAGGCGCACATCCAGGTGGATTTTGAAAGTCTCCAGAGGAGGAAACTCCGTAGCCTGTCTGGGCAGCCTGCTCCAGGGCTCTGCCAGTCTCATCATAAAGAAGTTTCTCCTCATTTTGAGGCAGAACCTCCTGGGTTCCAGCTTGTACCTGTAATTCCTTGCCCGAGCGCTGCTGTAAAGAGCCTGGGAGCACCTTCTTGCCCCCCACCCCTCATTTATAGACATTGATAAGATTCCCTCTCAGGCTTCTCTAGACTAACCAACCCCAGGTCTCTCAGTCTCTCATCCAAGGAGAGATGCTCAAAAGCAGCAGTATTTGTAGCATGGAGGTTGCATTTTCTGTACAGTTTCTCCTCTGGCAGATGACTGTTGAAGAGCTGCCCCTTCAGACAGGGGCACAGCCTTGCAAACAATAGATCTGGAGCTGCAGAGAACAGACCTCACAATGTCTGCTCTGCTCTGGTGAGACATCACCTGCAGTCCTGTGTCCAACTGTGGGACCCCCCAGCACAAGAGGGACGTGGACCTACTGAAGCAGGTTGAGACCGTGAAGATGAGAAACTCTGCTGTGGGGACAGGCTGGGAGAGTTGAGGTTGTGCAGCCTGGAGAAGAGAAGGCTCCAGGGAGACCTTAGAGCTGCACCTTAATATCTAATGGGGACCTCTAGGCAGGCTGGGGAAGGACTGTTCAGAAGGGCCTGGGGGGACAGGCTGAGGGCAATGGTTTGAAACGGGAGCAGGGCAGAGTTAGATTGGACATCAGGAAGGAGTTGTGCACAGTGAGAGTGGAGAGAGACTGGCACAGGCTGCCCTGGGAGGTAGTTGAGACCTCATCCCTGCAGACATTCAAGATCAGCTGTGGTGGGGCCTGGGGCAACCTGCTCTAGCTGGGGGTGTCCCTGCTGCCTGCAGGGGGTTGGACAGGATGACCTTCAAGGGTCCCTTCCAACCTGATGCCTTCTGTGAATGCCCAGGCACAGCCTGTCCAGTTTGCATCCCGTGCAGGGCTCAGGAAGGGGGCACAGTCCTCCTCTCTCCTGTGCCCAGCAGAGCTATCGTCTGCTCTTTGCAGAATTACTGTTGGGGAGAGCAGGAAAAACTCCCTGGGAGAAGAAAGAAGTTGGAAATGGCTGTTTGCTTCTCTGCTGTCTGCCCTGTGTCAGACCTGCCAGTGCAGGAGCAGAGGTTGGCAAGGGAAGAGGCTGTGCTCTGTGGCACACCTCAGGCTGCTGCTGCTCCAGGCACTCTTGGGTCCAGCCAAGGACACTGGGTCACAGCCTGGGGTTTGTCACAAGACCGATCTGGGCAGATATGCTGCTGCTTCTGAGAGGGCCTGGAGATTAGCTGAGCCTGGGAACACCACATGCAACAAGCTGCTGCCTTTGTTGTGTGTGCCCCAGCTCAGGATCTGCAACTCAGAGGAATTAGTGGATTAGAGGAGGGGGCAGCAGCTTTGCCCTGCTTGCAGTGGCACTGCCAGGATGCGGCTGGTGGTGATGTGGGCTGGTAGGGAGCTTGGCAAGCTCCAAGCAGCTCAAATCCTGCTTTTCACTTTACTGCATAACAGTGAGTCTCTCAGCTGTGCAGAGGGGTGATGTTTAGTTTGGCTTCTGCCCTGTGCTCCCCCTGCCAAGACTTTGCTGCTCTGCCTCTTGGCTTCGCAGCAGTTCAGTGGTGCCTGCAGGAGCTGCTGCTGAGTGATGGTCTTGGATGGGGCTTGGTGGCTGCTGCAGAATTAGGTCCCTGTGCTTTGAGGGCCCTGGCAGCCAGAACAGTTAACAACTCTTCCTTTAAATTTAAACTTGCTGATGCCTTCTCTGATGAAGCTCTGTCAAACTGCTGACTCTTCATAGTCTCTCCGTTCCTGTACCATGGTAGACACCTCCTACTTTCTTCTCCAGAAGATCTGGGAGCACTCTGACCTCAACCAGCACTGAACTCCAGGAGGAAAGGCAGCTCATAAGCAGAGAGGGGAGTGCTGGGAACCAGTCAGGTCCCTGCTTGTCCACTGGGTTCAGTAATTCAGAGCAATCCCCAGCTGTTGGGTGCCTTTTCCATAGGAGGCAAACAGATGTGCAGCTCTGGAGATGGTGTAGTGGACTGCAGAGTCCTCAGGCAGGGATGATGCTGGAAACCTGTTCTTGGTGTAACTCAGGCTCTGGATGAACCAGGAAGGTGCCCTTCAGAATGGTCGTGTTGACTGTGTCAGGCCATGCTATGGCTCTGCAAGAGTAGGATTGGGCAACCTGATTTTGTCCTTCCATTTGCTAGCTGGCAAGAGGCTGTCTCTCTTCCACAGCCTTCCCTCCCTTTCCACTTACCATTCTCAGTTGCTGCTTTGTATTCATTCACCACAATGAAGTCCAGGTCTGCAGTGGCTGCAATGGTTGCTGAGGGAGATGAGGACTGGCAGGAAAACCACCACTAAAGGTTTGCAGCCTCCTGCCTCTCCAAGCAGGATGCACAAACTTATTGTCTGCCTCCCTGCCCAGGGCTGGGTGCCCTCCTCTTGCTCAGCCCCACGTGGAGCAGGGAGGAATGAGGCAGGGCAGGAGCAGTGCTACCTGGTGTGTAAAGCAGGAGCAATGTAGGTCATCCTGATCTGCTCTCCCTCCTCCCCTTCCCGCGGGATGGGAGAGTTCCAGCCACGTGTGCCCGCAGGGGAGGGTGAGGTGGGACAACCTCTGCTGCTCTCTGCCTTTGGAGCATTTTGTGATCTTTGCAACCTTTTCCAGTACTTTGTTACAGACCCAGGGAAAAAAAAAATCCCTGCAGCTGTAAATCTGAGCAGGGTTGGTCCTGTGCATGTGCTGAGTGGCTCCAGGCTGTTAGCAGTGATTTTTTTTAATTATTTTTTTTTCGTGTGGAATTTCTGATTTGTGGGTGAACTGTACTGTGTGCCCTTCTGGAGCCCCCAGCACAGGAAGGACATGGAAGTGTTGGAGCAGGTCCAGAGGAGGCCAGCAAGATGCTGAGAGGGCTGCAGCAGCTGTGCTGTGAGGACAGGCTGAGAGAGTTGGGGCTCTGCAACCTGGAGAGGAGAAGGCTTCCAGGAGAGCTTGGAGTGGCCTTGCAGGAT
>VWYK01068801.1:69982-84905 GCA_013399775.1 Semnornis frantzii
CAGGAGGTGCCCATCCCCCTGTGCCCAGCACTGCTGAGGGCATCCCTCAAGGGCTGTGCTCAGCTCTGGGCCCTCACTGCAGGAAGGACACTGAGGGGCTGCAGCCTGTGCAGAGCAGGACAGCGAGGCTGGAGAAGGGCCTGGAGCAGCTGGGGGTGAGGAGGGGCTGAGGAAGCTGGGGGGGATGAAGCTGGAGGAGAGGAGGCTGAGGGAGAGCTCAGTGCCCTCTGCAGCTGCCTGCAGGGAGGCTGCAGTGAGGAGGGGGCAGCCTCTGCTCCTTGGGGGCAAGCAACAGCAGCAGAGGAAATGGTTGCAAGCTGCCCCAGGGGAGGCTCAGGCTGGATCCCAGGAAATCTTTCAGCACTGGAAGGGCTCTCAGACATTGGCAGAGGCTGCCCAGGGCAGTGCTGGAGTCCCCATCCCTGGGGGTGTTCCAGCAGCCTGTGGAGCTGTGCCTGGGGCCATGGCTTGGTGCTGAGCCTGCAGTGCTGGGTCCAGGGTTGGGCTGGATGCTCTTGGAGGGCTCTGCCAACCAGATCTGTTCTGTGATTGTGTGCAGTGCCAGCAGTGCCTCAGTTACTGTGTGACTACCTCTATAAACACCTTCCCTGTGCTAGTCCTTTCAGCCCCCCAGTGCCTAGAGCTTGGTTTGGAAGGGCTGTGTATGGATTTCCATTCTTCATCCCGGCTCAGGTAATTAAGGCCACATGGCACCAATCTGAGCAGTTAGAATGCCAGGGGCAGTTTTGGTTGCTGTGTTGATGCAATTTGCAAAGGGCTTGGAGCATTTGAGAAACGTTTGGATGCAATTGGCAAGTTTTGAGAGATTTGGTGAGGGCTCAGGGGTTACAGCATGGCTGATGTTCAGCTCTTGGGCCTTGCTCAGCTTCCTTGCTGCTTTGTCTGTCGATCAGACTGGGGGAGGAGAGCCTGGACAACAGCCATGAGGAGAGAGAGATCTGGGGGCTTGGGTTGGGGGCAAGCTGAGTATGAGTCCAGCCCAGAACCACAGAGATGCTGAAGGGAATGGAACAGCTCTGTTAGGAGGAGAGCCTGAGGGAGCTGGGGCTGAGAGCTTGGAGAAGAGGAACCTGAGAGGTGACCTCAGCAGTGTTTATCAACATGTGCAGGGTGAGTGCCAGGAGGCTGCAGCCAGGCTCTGCTGGGTGATGCCCAATGCCAGCACAAGGGGCACTGGGTGGAAGCTGAGGCATAGGAAGTTTCATGTAAAACATGAGGAGGAATTTTTTCCCTGTGAGGGTGACAGAGGCCTCAAACAGGCTGCCCAGGGGGGTTGTGGAGTCTCCCTCTCTGGAGATACTCAAAACCCTCCTGAATGTGTTCCTGTGTGATCTACTCTGGGTGCTCCTTCTCTGGCAGGGGTTGGACTGGATGAGCTTTGGAGATCCCTTCCAGTTCTGTGGTTCTGTGTCCCCTGGCAGCCAGAAGGGCCCAGCTGTGTTTTGGGATGGCATCAAGCACAGCACAGCTGCTCAAGGTGGGAGTGGTTGTGCCTCTGCCCTGCATTAGTGCAGCCCCAGCACACAGTGCCTCGGTAGGAGCACATCAGACTTAGCTGTGTTCAGAAGGCAGCCAAGGTGGTGAAAGGCCTCAAGGGCAGGACTGACAAGAAGCAGCTGAGATCTCTTGGTTTGTCCAGCTTGGAGAAGAGAGGTCTGGCAGTGCCTCAGCTCAGCCTGCAGCTTGCTAGGGGCCTGGGAGGTGCTGAGCAGCAGGACCTGGAATGAGCTGTGTCAGGGTCATTTCAGCCTGGCCTTTAGGGAAAAGTTCTTCCCAGGTTGGTCACTGGAACAGGCTCCCCACAGCACCAAGCCTGTCAGACTGGAAGCTGCATCTGGATGATGTTCTTAGTCATATAACTTCATTTTAGTAGTCCTGTGAGGAGCAGGGAGTTGGACTTGGTGGTCCTTAAGGGTCACTTCCAACTCAAGGTAATCTATGAGCTGTGAACTTCCAGCAGCTCAGCTTTTGTTAGGTCTGGTCTCTGCTGTCCAGGGATTTTACTCAGGGGCTGGAAGGTCTGGTGGACTGAGGAAAACCCTTCAGGCTTGGTAGAAGGCCTAGAAACATTTGACAAAGTAAAATGAAGGCAGCTGGTTGGAGTCTCCCATTGCTTGGTGTCTTCCTGCTCTCTTCCAGGCATGGAGTTGGCAGCTGAAGTTCATTCTGGCTCTGCAAGGCTGATGGCATTTACCCTGCCAGCTCCTCTGTGGAGCAGGCAGAGGTGCAGGGAAGGTTGTGCCATGCTCCCTGCCACCTCCATGGCTTTCTACGACCTGGGCAGTGGCACAAACAAAGTCTTACAGAAGCCCCTAGCGTGGGCAAGGTTCAGCAGCTGGTGGCAGAGCTCCTGCAGTGGTTTTCTTCCTGTGGTCTCTGCACATCTGAGGGACCAAAGGCTGTGAATGTTTCAAGGCAAAATTGCCCCTGCCAGCGTTTTTCAATGGGAGGCAGCTGCCTGGAATCGTCCTGCTGAGAGCTCCTTCCCTGAATGTCTGCTGGATGGCACTGGGATGCTGCTGTGGAGCTTGGTTCTCTGCATCAGCTTGAGCTCACATTCCTGCAGCCAGCTCTGCAGCCCACTCACTGCTGAGAGGGCAGGGGTAGGACTCCTCTTGAAGTGTCACTTTGGAGTGGCTGTCACCTCCAAATGCAGTTGTCCCTCCTGTATGTGCTCTGTGCTCCTCTCACCATCTGCCTGGGTACCTGTGATGGGGGCAGCACAGCCCCTGCCCAGGCATGGAAAACAGCTCCTGGCTTCTAAGCTGGAACAGCAGAAAACTGCTGCCTCAGAGCTGTCCATGCCACCCTGAGCTGCCATCTGCCATGCTCTGCCAGCACAGGGCAAACTCTGCCCAGGTGGAATCCAGAGCAGAGCAAAGTTGGTTGCAGTTTGGCCTGGCAGGTTCCTTGTGGGTTTCAATAGCACCTGGGTTGGACTGGGGTTTGGGTTAGAACTGAATAGAACTGAAATCTGGAAGGGTTAACAGTTCATAGAACTCTGGAGAGGCTCAGATTGGGAGGGACCTCAGAGCTCATCTCCTCCAACCTCCCCAGCATGGGCAGGGATAGCTCTCAGCCAGACTCAGCTGCTCAAGGCCTCATCCAGCCTGGCCTCGAACACCCCCAGGCAGGAGCCTCCCTGGGCAGCCTGTGCCAGGCTCTCACCACCCTCATCCTGGAGAACTTCTTCCCCAGCTCCACGCCAGCCCTGCTCTGCCTCAGCTCCAAACCATTCCCCCTTGGCCTGCCTCAGACCCCTCAGCAAAAGTCTCTCTGCAGCCTTCCTGCAGGATCCCTTCAGGCACTGGCAGCAGCTCTGAGGTCCCCATGGAGCCTTCTCCTCTGCAGGCTGCACCCCCCCAGCTCCCTCATCCTGAGCTCACAGCAGAGCTGCTCCACCCCTGGGATCATCTTTGTGGCCTCCTCTGGCCTCACTCCAGCAGCTCTGTGTCCTCCTCATGCTGGGACCAGCAGGACTGGAGGTGAGGTCTGTGCAGAGCCACGGGGCAGAATCATTTGCCTTTGCTTAATTTATTACTTTTTTTCCCTGCAATCCTAACTCATGGTACAGGTCATGGCAGTGTTTCTGGGGGTGGGTGTTGTGCTGGTTTGCAGCTGGTGATGTGCATGCTGCTGGGTTTTTTAATTCCAGGATACTTCCTCCCAAGCTGGCTTGAGATAATTTTGGTGGAAGAGAGCTGATGACAGAGTCAGAGAGGGCTGGGTGGTTGTTGTCATTTGGGTATTAAGCAGGAGTCCCTGGTGGATTAACTATCTGGGACACCTTTGAGAGAGCCTTCTAGACTGGTAATGCCAGAGAATGCTTATTAAAGGAGAGGAGAAGCAGGCAGTGAATATCCTGAAACTGCTAATTGCTTCTGTGGCTTCTTTGCACTCCAGCCTTTGTATAATTGCAGTCTTTGCTGCAGCTCCTGTGCAGAGAGACTCAGAGTTTGGTAAACATGGCTCTGCTTTTAAGATGAAGTAAGAAGGCTTTGTGCTTTGTCAGGCCACAGTCCCACTGCAGTTAAAGGTAGCAATTGCCTTGCCTTTGACACTTTGGTGTGAGAAGCTGAGCTGCCCAGCACACAGCAGAGGCAGAGCTGCCCAGCACAGGCTGGTAGGGCATTGAGGACCCTCCTGAGGTGAAGTGCTGGTACTGGGTTCAGGACTCCAACAGCAGCCTGCAAGCTCTGGGCTTGCAGGGGATGATAAATGCAAGAGCTCCCATGAGGTGTTAATCATAGAATCATGATTGGAAGGGACCTCAAAGCTCAGCCAGTTCCAACCCCTGCCATAGGCAGGACACCTCCCACTAGCACAGGTCACTCAGGGCCTCATCCAACCTGGTGCTGAACACCTCCAGGGAGAGGTATTCACAGAATCACCCAACATGATCAAAGATCTGTGCTCCACAACCTCCCTGGGCAACCTGTGCCAGTGTCTCACCACCCTCACTCCAAACAACTTCCTCCTCACATCCACTTTCAATCTCCCCTCTGCCACTTCAAACCCATTCCCCTTGTCCTGCCATTCCCAGACCTTGTCAATAGTCCCTCCCCAGCCTTCCTGCAGCCCCCTTCACATCCTGCAAGGCCACTCCAAGCTCTCCTGGAAGCCTTCTCCTCTGCAGGCTGCAGAGCCCCAACTCTCTCAGCCTGTCCTCACAGCACAGCTGCTGCAGCCCTCTCAGCATCTTGCTGGCCTCCTCTGGACTGGCTCCAACACTTCCATGTCCTTCCTGTGCTGGGGGCTCCAGAACTGCACACAGCTGAGGTTGAAGGTTGGTAGCTGACCTTCAGAGAGATCCTCTGGCTCCCTGACACCCAGATTATAAACACAGAGTGGTCTTGGTTTGAATCATTTTCTCTAAATGGCAAACTGGAAGCACAGGAAGGCTGGAAGTGAGCAGTGTGAAGAGCAAAGTGCAACTGAGGGGGAGGAGGTAGATTTTTTACAATGTCTGAGGAAGGACAATTTAAATGCAACATTCCCTGTGTGGTGGGGTGCAAAACACCCTGCAGGGGTGAGGTGTGGTGAGGAATTGTTTAGACCAAGGCCTGTGGGAGGGAGAGATGAGATGTGCCTGAGCGGCAGGAGCTCATCTGAAGGGAGAAGGCACTGCAGAACAGACAGAGGTGGCAAATGCTGCCCATTACTTAATGTTTTATATTAGAGCTCCTGCTTTTGGTTGCTTTGGCTCATCAAGGCAATGGTCTCCAAACTTCCTTCACTTTATGCCTGGCCTGGAAGTTCTGGCAGAAATGAAGCACCCATTTTGGTGAGCAGAAAGCCAAGAAGTGTTGCCCCATCCAGGACTTCAAAGCGTGGTCAGGTCTGTCCTCACATGGCACTGCAGCACCTTCAGGATGGTTCTGCTCCAGCAGACCTGCCTTTTTCTCTTCCCTTGGAAGGCCATTGGCACCTGACTGCTCTGTGCCTTCTGACTTCCATCTTGCTGTGCTTTGTGACAATAACTTGTCCATGAAACTCTCCCTGGCCTCACTGGAGAGACTGGAGCAGCCTCACTGCCTGGTGTGAGCCATCTGACTTGGAAGAAGATCGACTGGGAGCCAGGAAATGCAGAGTTTGAGCTGTGGGATGTCCCAGGGCAGCCCTGTCTGGCCTCCCTTGCCCACGGAATAAGTTCTGCACCAGGAGGCTGCTGGAACACTGCAGCAGGTTGCCCGAGGAAGTAATTGCAGCCTCATCCCTGGAGATATTCAAGGTGAGGCTGAACAGGGCTCTAGTGGAGGATGTCCCTGCTGACTGCAAGGGGTTGGGCAGGATGCCCTTTGGAGGTCCCTTCTGCCCAGCCCACTCTGTTGTTCTGTGATGTGAGTGGCTACCTCACAAAGCTCAGCTCTAAAAACAGCTCCACAAACTCAGCCTGAACTTGTGGCCTGACATCTGGGTTTGAAGCAGGTAGAGCTTGCAGGTGTCCCTCACCTCCTCTCCCATCCAGCCCTTGTGTTCTGCAGGCTCCTGTCTGCCTCCTTCCCCGTGCTGCACAATGCCACTGCAGCAGAGCTGGGAGGGCAAACCTGAGCAGAGGCTGCACTGCCTCACTGTAAAGCCCTCCAGAGGGGCTGTGGTGTCTGTGTGCCTGCCTGTGCTGTCTGGTGCTCCTCCAGAGCAGGAGCAGGAGCAGGTTGTGCTCGGCAGGGCAGCAGCAGTGTGTGTTTGGCTGATCCAGCCTCGGAGCATTAAGGTTCAGAGCTGCTTCATTCCTGGGTCAGTTTAAGTCAGTGTTAAAGGTCCTGTCAGTGCTTCTGTGTAGTTCAGAAATGGGCTGGAGTTCAGGCAGTGCTGCTTTATCTGTTCTCCTAAGTGCATCCCCAGTTCTATCCTGGATGGGCCAGGTGCTGAGTAAAGCCCTGCAAAGGGCTCAGGAGTTGTCTGCTTCAGGACTGTGTTCTAGGACCCATGAGACCAGAAGTTGCTCCCAGTTGCACGTTGAGCTTACAGAGATGTGGCAGGCCAGGCCAGGGTCCTCCCAAGACAGTCACTTAGCTGTGCTTCAGATGTAGCTTTCTGTGTTCAACGCATGCCCTTCCTCCTCCTCCCTTACTGTTCCAAACCCCACAGCTCTGAGGAGCTGGGAAAAGAGCTGACCCAGGTGGTTGTGGTTCAGCTCCACAGTAACTTATTTCCTTCACCAGTAACAGTTTGCTGCCAAACACATCCTAAGAGACAATCCCTTCAGAGGGACCTTGGCCACTCCTGTGTCCCATGCAGGCAGTGCTAAGCCCAGGACACAAAGGGTGGAGGCAGCACTTGCCCTGTGCTCCACTCAGCAGTGCCTATGGTCTGCGTCCTTCTGCACCCCCAGCAGTGGTCCTGGGGGCAGGGAGGCTCTGGCTGAACCAGGTGAATCTATGGGGAAACAGTGCCAGAAACCTGAAGTGTCTTCAGTGCCTGGGGGCCCTTGGGGAATTTGGGGCTAACCAGTGCCCCAGGTCTGCCTGCACAGCACATTGGGAACACAAAGTGCTCTTCTGGACTTAGCTCTTTTTTTCCCAGCATTGTTAGGCTATGCAGAGGTGTGCAGGTGGTGGGGACAGTTTGTTCCCAGGGGAGTAAATCAACCAATCTGCACTTGGTTAAACAGAAGTCATAAATGTCTGTCTGTCTCCAAGTGAAAACCCTCCAGGCTGAGCTGCAGAAGCTGCTTTACTGACCTAGCTGTTGAGCAAGGCACAGATCTGTGCTGGAGAGAGCCTCTCCTGCAGCTCCTGGTGCCCCTGTAGTGGAGGGGGCTGGCAGTGTCATGCAGCTGCAATGTCCTTGTGGCCCAGCATTGGCACCAGGTTCCCTCCCCTTGCCATCCTGTGCCTCACCTGTTTGTGTGCCCTGCTGAGAGCTCTTGCTGAAGCTTGGAGCTAGGATTTCTGGCAGCACACTTTTTAAGCTTGTTCAGCTCTAGCTTGTTCCATTCCATCTGTTCAGGTGTCTTTGTGAGAGCAGAGCAGGAGCAGCCTGAAGTGCTTTGGTCACAGAGAACAGCACTGGTGGGAAAAGAGCATGGTGGTGAGGGGTGGTGTCAGCCCCCACGGCTGCAGCTTCTGCCCTGGGCTCCTTCCTCAGCCTCTCTGTGGTCCGTCTGGAGCTGCTGCTGCTCACAGAGCTTTGAGGGAGAGCTGGAGGCTTGGTACCTCTGCTGGGTACCCATACCCTCAGTCTGAGGAGAGAGGAGGTCTTGGCATGTCGAGGGAGGGGTGGGATCCATCTGGAGGGAGAGCATTTGCAGGAGCCAGGATGGATTCAGCAGAGTTTGCTCCTCAGGACCTGACTGCCCCTCGCTGTGCCTCACCCTGGGGCTTGGATGAGTTGTGCAGAATCTGTGCTGGCTGTGCAGGAGGAGGGCACAGCAGGGCTGGCAGGCTGCTGCTGCTGCTGGGAGGGCACAGGGGGCACTGATGGATAGCAGCAAAATGCCAGCCAGACCTGGCCTGCTGCTACCTGTGAGTGGGGGTGGTTAATTTTGAATGAGACCAAGAAACCTCTCGTAGCTTGGTGCCTAATGAGCTCATCTGAGACCTGCATGCAGCAGGGAGGGTTTCTGGTTAGGGCAGCACAAGCTTAGGTTTGTTTAGCAGCAGATCCCTTGATCAAAGCTGGATCACTGCTTTGCTTTCCCTACCATGGCTTTTCACCTGCAGGTCTTTAGTGGGACTTCATCACTTGAAACCTTTCTGAATTATGCAGAGGGCACTTTGGCTTCAAACTAGAGCAGAGTGGATTGAGTTTAGATGTGAGGAACAAGTTCTGCACCAGGAGGGTGCTGAAACACTGCAGCAGGTTGCCCAGGGAAGTAAGTGGTTGAGGTCTTATCCCTGGAGGCGTTCAAGGTGAGGCTGAGCAGGGCTCTGGGCACCCCTGATCTAACTGAGGATGTCTCTGCTGAGTGCAGGGAGGTTGGACTGGATGAGCTTTGGAGGTCCCTTCCCACCCAGCCCATTCTGTGGTTCTGTGATCTGAGTGGCTACCTCACAAAGCTCTGCTCTAAAATCAGCTCCAGAAACTCAGCCTGAACTTGTGCCCTGACATCTGGGTTTGGAGCAGGTAGAGCTTGCAGGTGTCCCTCACCTCTCTCCCACACGTGGTGTGCATGCTGCAGAGCAAGCCTACAGAGCCCTTGGTGTGCATGCTGCAGTGCTGCCAGCAGCACTGGTGCCCAGCTGGCAGTGTGGTGGAGGACAGAGCAGCCCAGCAAGAGGCCTTTGCCCGGTGCCGCGTGGCGAACGCGACCCTGCTCCCAAATCCCCTCTCAAGTCTTCGGTGCCTGAGCACCCCTGGAAAATCTCTGTCAAGTGCCATTAGCAGAAGCAGAATTAAATCTTAGAGGATTTAGTTGAGCAGCTTTGGCTGTGGAGTAAATCAGGAAATACTCCACTGGTTGGAAATCCAGGTGCTGGGCAGGGTGGCTTGGGACAAACTGCCTTGTGGAGACTGCTGTAGGTTGGGATGCTGAGCTGCCACAGTTTGGAAGCTGTGGTAAGCTCTGTGTGTCCTGATCATAGAACCATTCAGGTTGGACAAGACCCTTGGGATCACCAAGCCCAACCATTAACCCTGCTCTACAAAGTTCACCCCTAAGCTGTGTTGTGGTTGGTGGTTTTTGTGAAGCTTCAGGTCCATTTCTTCAGCTGCCGTGACTGGAGTAGCTGCACTTCAGCTTGGCTCTTAGAGGATCAGAAAGCAGAGGATCTGTGGCTGGGGAGGTCTTTCTTGAGCTGCATTCTTCTGTTTTAATGTTATTTAGTCTGAGAATAAATCCTGATGGTGCAAAGGGAATAAGCTCTATCAAGTAACAGCTATAGGAAGCTTCTTGGAGATGGTGGAAGCCATAAACAATCTGATCCATGCTTCCTGGCCTAGAGGCTTAGCTGCAAAACCCTCTGTGGAGAGGACTGGGAGATGCAACAGTCACTGCCAGGTACAGGTTGTGACCCATAATGTCTGTGCTCTTGGGGTCTGCTCTACTGCTCCTACAGGCAGCTGCAATCATTTCTTTGCACTGCCACTGCTCTCCCAGGACAGGCTGAGACCCTCTGGAGGGCTACCCAGATAAGCAGCACTGTAAAGGGAACCAAGGCTCTCTGGTTAAGGGGATTCTGCCCTCTCAGGAGCAATATCCTGTGCCCTTCATCAGCTGAACAAGTTTTGCGATTGGCTACAGTGAAGTTGTCCTTTTTCCAGACCCCAGCTCCTTGTCCTGTGCCTCGTGGGTGTCCTCACGGAGACAGCAAGGTGCAAAGGGAGCTGGCAAGGGCTGGGTGGTGGAGGAGAACCTCCAGCAGCAGCACTAATCTCTACCTGGCCAGGGGATGCTGAAGTCTGATGTTAAGCCTCGTGCAGCCCTTGTGTATTTGGGGCAGAGCAACTGCTGTGGCCCTGGCAAGCTGTGTGTAACCTCGGATTAGCCAGCTCGTGCTGCTCTCTGTATTAGTGGCCCTTGGAGAACAGCATAATGGAGGATGCAGCTGAGCACCTTTCCCTGCACAGAGGTAGGACCCTGCAGACACTAGAAGGGTAGAACCCAGCTGCCAGACAGGGAGGTAGCAATGATCAGAAAACCAAGGAGCAAAGTGAGCTCTGAGCTAAGCCATTGCAAAACTGCTCTGGGCTCCTCTGGCTTGGGGTTGGGAAACAGCTCTCTGGGACCTTGTAGCAGCTGAAAACTCCACTTGAACGCACAGGAAGAGTCCCAAGGGCTGCCTGGAGTCATGCACTGTGTTTAGCAGCTCTGCTAGAAAGGCAGCAGGAGGTTCTGTGTCTTCTTGCTGCTGAGCCACACCTGGCTCAGCAGATGCTCCAGAGTGGTGGTGTTGGGCTGGGACATGAAGCTTACTCTGCCCCTCAGCAGAGGTGAAGGGGCCACTGGGTGTTGCTCTGGCTTTTATAGGCGATTGTGAGGAATGTGGCTTCAGAGTACTTCAGCCCTTCATGGCCTCACTCTAAAGTGGCACCGTGGTTTTAAGGTGGTGCCACTGTGGACGTCGTCACAGGTGTGCCACAGGCGGCGGTGCCCTGGCGAGGCTGCGCTTCCTGCCTCTAATTAATCCTCATCAGGCTTTGCTCTGAATTCTGCTGGGCAAACTTGGGCTTGAAGGTTGTAATAAAGACAGAAGCAAGGGGCTAGGATAAGGCTGGTGTCCCTGGCAGTGCTTCCCAGGTGCCTGACCTTGGCAGCATCTCCCCTCTGTGCCTCGGCCATTCCACGTGCACTGCTGTGCCTGTGTTGTTCCTCTCTTGGGGCTGGCAGCATGGAGCTAGCAGGAGGCTGCATTCAGATAAGGCTTCACCTTTCCCAGGGAGCAGATGTTCCCCTGAGCCATCCCACTGGATTGCATAATTACAGAGCTGAGCGTGGAGCCTGTTCTGCTGCTGGCTGGCAGCTGCTGTGCACAGCTCCTGAGGAGGTGTTGGTTGGGTTGGGTTTTTTGCTGGCTGTGTCACAGGGGTGGGCCTGGCACTCCAAAATTGTCCTCCTTTCTCCACACAGCTGATCCCAGACAAGGAAACAAATCATTCCTTTTTACATTTCATTTCCCTGGCCTTGTCCTCTGCTTGTTCCTCACTGTAATTTGGCTTCCATGCTGCAAGGCTGTTCTGGTGTTGTCAAGGAAACGTTTCAGGCTGCTGCGTCCTGGTCCTGCCTCCACACTGTGCCTGCCCCCAGGATTCATCCTGCACCTGCAGCTGAGGGGAGGGATGTGCTCACTCCCAGCCTGCAGCTTCAGCTTCTGCCCTGCCTCCTGAGCTGGGATAAACAGATCTATTTGTGAAGTGCAAAGGAAGGGTTTTTTTGCGTAAAAAAAACAAAGTAAAAGATGCTGCTGGGTGCCTTTGCTGCAGAGTCACTCCTGCCTGGCAGGCCCTGGCATGACAATGCTCCCTGAGCTGGGTGCTTGCTTTGGGCAGCCTTGGCTCACATGGCTGCAACTCTGGGGAGCAGCAAGAGCTGCTCTGAGTTTGGGGCACAAAACTCAAGAGGAAACCTGAAGGGGTGGCTGGGGCAGGAGTGAATGTGGAGGGCAGGATGGGCTGGGGAGCTTTCTGCCATCCACCCCTCTTTGGTCATTTGAAGAGCTCAGAGATGGAAACTGCTCTGGTGAGTCCTCACCTGGAGTACTGTGTCCAGCTGCAGAGCCCTCAATACAGGAAGGACATGGACCTGATGAAATGAGTCCAGAAGGTGCCACAAAAATGATCAGGGGGCTGAAGAGCCTCTGCTAAGGGGACAGGCTGAGGGAGCTGGGGATGTTCAGCCTGGAGAAGAGAAGGCTCCAGGGAGACCTAATAACAACCTGCCAGTACCTAAAGTGGGCTACAAGCAGGCTGCAGAGGGACTGTTTGCAAAGGCCTGCAGGGACAGGCCGAGGGCAACAGCTGCAAACTAGAGCAGAGCAGATTGAGATTGGACATGAGGGACAAGTTCTGCACCAGGAGGGGGCTGGAACACTGCTCAGGGAGGTAATTGGGGTCTCATCCTTGGGGATGTTTAGGTGGGACTGGACAGAGTTCTGGACAACCTGATCTAGTGGAGAATGTCCCTGCTGACTGCAGAGGGTACTGGAATGGATGAGCCTTGGAAGTCCCTTCCCACCCTGCTCAGACTGGAGAGCAGGGGACAGCAGTGCCACAGCAGTGCCACAGGCCCCATCCTGCCCAGCTGGTGCATGAAGCACTACAGTGCATGGAGCTGTTCCCTTCCCTGCTGAGTTCCTGCTCAAATAGACAAGAGGAAGGGCACAGGAGGAGAGCAGCACCCCCGAGCTGGTGCAGCAGATGATGGTTTGCAAATGGAACCTTCCCTGCACAAGGCAGGTGGTGGTCCCTGCCTGCCCCAAGCAGCCTGGAGCTGGTGTGGGTGGCGAGGGGGAGCAGGGCACGGGAAGCAGATCAGGGTAGCTGAGGTGGGATTAGTGCCCTCTGCTCCTGCTAGTCCAGCCTGAATGCTGCCTGCTGCTGACAGCATGTCTGTGTCTGTCTGTAAATCACTGCTGGACTTTGGATGGTGACTAAACTGTCCTGAGCAACCCGGAGCTGTGGGTGCCCCGGGGGTGCCCTGGCCCATGTGGATGGAGCAAGCATTGCCTGAGCACCAGGCTGGATGGGGCCAGCCAGTGGGGAGAGAGGGTTTAGGCTGTGTTCAACTAGCACCACTTTTGTGTAGATGATCCCAGAAATAAGTCAGTCAGCAAGAGCTCAAGGGAAAAGTGGATACCTCTGGGGGTCAAAGCTATATGCAGATTCTGTGTGCCAAGCAGAATTTGTCTCGGGTTGCTTTATTCCTTTATTATTTCTCCAAGCTCTCCAGCAGGAGCTGCCTGTACCCAGGGTAGAGAGCTGCTGGCTGCAGCTTTATCTGCTGAGAGATGCTGCAGTTGAGAGGAGAAGCCCCACACACTCTTTGTTTAAACTTGTGCCTTCATTGGTGTTTCTCATGCTGATCAAACTGTCAGTTCCTGGGAAGGGAAAGTGTGTGGTGATCAGAACTAGGTCATCCTGCATGCCTGGCAAGGGCAGGCTGTAAATAGCTACCTTCTCCAGGAGGCTTCTGAGAGTCCAGGTCTGCTTCATGTTGTCTTCTGCTCTCTGGTGACTGCTCTGAGCTGCCTGATGCTGCCTGCTGGGAGCTGGAGCTGTACATTTCAAGTGTGAGAAGGAGCTCAGAGCTTTTGCCCTTGCCTTCTGATGGGGCCTGGCACTGATGCCAGCTCCTCAGCAAGCGCCAACCAGCCGCCTGTGGTGGTTCAGATGCCACTGCTCAGCCAAGATCCATTTGCAGCCATCTTCTTTGAGTTGCCTTCCCCTACTTGCCTTCCCCTATTCCCCTTAATTTAATTTGTGTTGATGCCAGATCCCTCGTGGGCAGTGGAGCTCTCCCTTTTGGTGGCTGTTTCCTTTCCAACCTTTCTCTGTGTTGACTGCAGCACATCTGCTGCATGGCCACAGCCACTCTTAGCACTCTGTTGGTTGATGCTTTGGGACACAGTGCACTGAGCAGATCAAACAAGAAATCACAGCATCCTGGTTGCAGTCTTACTGTCTGAATGGGTTGCTCAGGTGTGTGGTGGTGTCTCACTCTCAAAGAAGTGCCAAGTCAGATCCAGGCCTCCTTTGGGGTGTGTGTGTGACCTGTCAGAGGTTCAGGCTGGGTTGGTGTTGCAAGTCAGGTTTGCAGAGGCTGCTGTCAGCTCAGCAGCTCAAAAACAGAGTAAATGACAAAAACCCAATGACAGCAGCAAATGTGAAATGCTGCTCCAGCACTTCTTGGGGTGGTGTTTGAAAGCTGTTGTGCTTGGGGGTGATTGCTGCTGCCCTGCTGGGCAGCAGTGGCAGACCGCAGGAGGCGTTGCCTGGCTTCAGCTTCAGCCCCGGTGGTGTTTGTGCTCTGCTGTGTCTTTAGTTGCAGTCACGTTGTGAGTCTCCTCCTAAACACTTTAACAAGGTGGAGCTCTTATGAAAGGTGCATCCCCAGCTCTGGCTGGAGAGAGGAGCCCAGGTACATCTCACAGGTGTTGCAATTCGCTTTGACTTCTGAGAAGCCTCACAAAGCAGCAAGCACCTAAGCACTTGCATTTGTCTGGCAAGGCTTCTGCATTAGATCTCACTCATCTGCTGGGTGGTTGGGAGCTTCCTTCAGAAATTCCTTTCCAGTGGATAGAAACCTCTGGTGGCTCTTCCCACATTTAGAATGGGGGGGGTGTTGCTTGTCAGCTTGCCTTAGCTGGTCTGGAGAGATCCAAGGGAGTGGGGTTGGGCTGAGTTTTTTTTCCTTTCCTTGATTAGTTTTTGTTATTCTCTGCAGAGAAATGAAACCCTTGGTTAAGTTATGGACAGCAAGAGCAATACTGTCAGTTTTTCTTGAAGTTTGCTTTTAAACCCAAAGATTTGATGATTGGATTTTGTTGGTTTGTTTGTTTTTAAAGTTCTGATAGCAGTGCACATCCCTCATGGCAGCATCTAGGGAGAGAGGCTATGGGCTGCAGGAGTTGAGGGAGCTGCACTGTTCTGTGGGTTCAGATGCCCCACTGTGGCTGCCTGATGAGCCTGGTAATGAAGAGGGTTTCCTTTCAGCAGAGCCCAGCCTGTGCTCTGCTTTGCTTGCTGGGAGTGAGTGATCAAGCACATGTGAATGGGGGGTGAGGGGCATAAGGAGGTCTGGACACCAATTTACTGTCTAAGGGGAGAAATGGGTTTATCTCCTCCTGCCTTTCATAGAATCATAGATGTAAGTCTGGAAGAGACCTCAAGGATCATCCAGATCCAACCCCCTGCCATAGGTCACTAGCACAGGTCACTCAAGGTCTCATCCAACCTGACCTTGAACACCTCCAGGGAGGGAGCAGCCACAACCTCCCTGGGCAACCTGTGCCAGTGTCTCACC
>VWYK01068802.1:212-12234 GCA_013399775.1 Semnornis frantzii
CAAATATATCACTTTCTCATTAGTTGTCCTTAAAGGCAGTAGAATGTTAGAGTTAAAAAAGATATACCTGTATTAGTGCATCCTGTCCATCTTCCTGACATCATCCTTACAATGTTTTTTTCAAATGTTTTAGTAGTGCCCTAAAGAAAAGACTTCTATGATATTGCTTAATGCAGTTTACTTAGGAGTCTGTTGCTGTCAATATAGTCTGTTTAGGCCTAGGGAAGCTGGATACTCATCTGAGTCTTCATTTCCATTTAATTATTTCTAGTTGTGTCCTCATCCACCATATCTTCCTCTTTGGCATTAACACTTTGTAGGTATTTGTAAATAATTATCATATTCTCCCTACTGAATAATACTTAGATGAGCTGTGAATATTTATGGGGTTTTTAGTTTTCTCTCTAAAACAAATAATTTCAAGGATCTGAACAGATTGTTGGTCTTTTCACTCCTGTTGACAGTACCTAGGTTTTAACTTAATAATCTCTGTACATCTGAACTAGATTTCTGTAGGAAAGAACTACTTAGAGTGTCATATAATGTTCAAGGCCCAGATTACTTTTTTTATGTGACCAGATTGCATGTTAACTCAAGTTCATTTTGGTCTTCACTCAGGAGACCTCGCACAGAATTTTGCCATCTTCTCTCATGAATTGTGTATTTTTAGTTTAGAATGCATTTTGAAATGCAGTCAGTTTGTGTGATTGGTTAACTTCATGTGTGTGTTGTTTATAGCAGATTATTAATGAGCACATTAAATAAAATTCATCATAGTTTATTTTTATAGACTAGGCACAAGTACAAGTGAGCTGAAGTTCACAAGTATTTAATCTACTTTATTTCATTTGTCCACTTATTTCACCTGAAGTTAAATACACATAAAAATTATGAAATTGATGCAATTTAACTTTAACAAAACCACAGCCAGAGTCTCTGAAACGTTTGACAGTGTCTTTCTCTCCAGTTGTTTTCTCTTAATTTATTAAGGTGAGAAGACTTTGAAGCAATAATATCAAGAATAATGTTCCTTTTGATTTTTTTTCCTCTTGTAGATGATCGTAGTTATATTTAACCTTTCAGTGTCATTCTTTGTTATTTCTTGATTTTAAAATAATTATTATTTTTGTTAGTGAGGTTGGTAGCTAATTAATTTGCTTGTCTTGACTGCTTACATTCCATAGATGACGTAAATAAATCCTGTCTTACAAAAAAAGGTCCATATTAATGTAATAAAATTTAATGTTCATTTTAATAAATCCATTAATGTAAAGATCAGTTTTCACCCATTCTTTTTTACTTTGTTTTTCTGTTCTGGGCCTAACACTGTATTTCAGGTGATTTGAATGATTACTGCTTCCTTCTACTTTTCTCACATTGACTTGATTATATATAATATGATCACAGAATCACAGAGTCACAGAATGTTAGGAGCCAGAAGGGGCCCACAGAAATCATCCAATCAAACCACCCTGCCAAAGCAGGATCACCTAGGGCAGGCTGCACCGGAATGCGTCCAGGTGTGTTTTGAGTCTCCAGAGATGGAGATTTCAGAACCTCTCTGGGCAGCCTGTTCCGGCTGTTTTATTTTTAGTCAACAGTTTAAAGGAGATGGATTGTTGAGTTGATTGTTCTTCTTCTATGTAGAAGAACAATTTGTGTATTTTACTTGTGCATTTCAATCACAGAGTTATATATATATGACATGTACATAGGATATGAAAAATATAATACATGTATTTTCCATGAAAACATGTCTTGTGTACATTTGGGAGGAAAGGAGTAAAGAACTGGACTAAAAAGTAATGGAATTACCTGCTATTGTCAGTTTAGGCCAAACCAAGAGGGATGGCTTTGGAAGAAAAAAGTTGACGGAAGTCGACAAAAGTTGACAAAAAGTACAGACAAGAGCAACATCAGGAAAGAGCAAGTAATGAAAATACTGAATAAGCATAATCTAAGCCTAGACATCTGTGTCCTCTAGCTACCAAATTCCTCCAATTAGCAGCATTAAAGTTTGGCTGGGTAGCAGTGATAAACGGTGAGGTTATAGATATTCCATGTTATCACCTGCTTCTGCGTCCAAAACTAAATTAGTGCTTAATTTGTCTGGCAATTTTCAAGAAAGCATGCAAGGATAATAGAGGCTCAAGGTTTCTTTTTCTTTTCTGGTCTTTCAAGTCCATACAAATAAGAGCAAAAATATGCTTTTGTTTGTGTGCATATGTTTGTGGATTGTTGAAAAATTTATTTGTTTATAAAAGCCTGTGAAGATGGCCAGAGATAATGTTGTCTGTGCTTATCAGCATGTTGAATTTTTATATTTGCAAAATGCATAAGATATATATAAAAGCAATTACTATAATACCTGTGTTACGATTGTGATTTTGGGATTTTTTTCAGAATGCACAAGCTAAAAAGATGCATATGTTCCTATGCTTTATTCTTTATCAGTTGTCTCTGATGGGTGTGGGGCATAGAGGAAAAGATTACTGAATGAAGTGAAGGAAAACGGCTACACTGAACACTGAAGTATTTCCTTCCCATAAGTTATTCACCTTCATCTGAGAGCATTTTGTCTCCATATTTTTGTTTTTGTCATGTTCTTGACATAATCAGGTCTCCATTTGCTAATTGCTTTGAAAATAAGTTTGAAATCTTTATAGTCAGGAAAATGTTGCAACAGTAACATTTATACTAAATATCCTTAAAATTACAGTGCAGTTAACAATTTTATCTGAAGCCTTTGAAACAAATAGTAAAATACTATCTCATTTCCATTCCTGGCATATCTGACATGCAATAATCATCAAATACTGCTTGTAGATTTGCAGTTTAAATATAGGAATAGAAAGTATTACATTTGCATGAGTTAGAGTGATTTTTCATTGATGTCATTAGCCATTTTACTTGCAAGTGTCTTTTTAAACCTAGATTTACAGTGAAAGTAACATCTATACAGAATACTGTTGATGCTAGATTTTGTTACACTTGTTTTGTGGTGTCAAGGAAGTTTGATTGATTTCCCAAAGTGCTGGTTATTCATGAAACAGGAGAGTCTGTGAATGCTCTGCAAAATCTGTACAAAACAGCACCCTGTTTCTCTTCATAGAATCATAGAATGGTAAGGTTGGAAGGGACCTCAAGGATCATCTAGTCCCAACCCCCTGCCATAGGCAGGGACTCCTCCCACTAGTACAGGTTACTCAAGGTCTCCTCCAACCTGGCCCTGAACACCTCCAGGGAGGGAGCAGCCACAACCTCCCTGGGCAACCTGCGCCAGTGTCTCACCACCCTCACTGCAAAGAACTTCTTCCTAACATCCATTTTCAATCTCCCCTCTGCCAGTTTAAACCCATTGCCCCTTGTCCTGTCATTACAAGGCCTTTTAAATAGTCCCTCCTCAGCCTTCCTGTAGGCCGCCTTCAGATATTGGAAGGTCTCCTCAAAGCCTTCTCTTCTCCAGGCTGAAGAGCCCCAACTCTCTCAACCTGTTGTCATAGGAAAGCTATGCTCATTCCCTTTGTTGTGTGAAGTAGTTTTTCTCAACTCAGTGGATTTGCCTGTCTGAAAGACTTCCATAAAAGCATTATATGCAAATGTGTGTTTCAATTTCACTGAGGAGGAAATTCACTTTACCTGCATAATTCTGAAGCACTGTGATGGTGAAGAACAAATACCACTAAGGAGTGTTAAACCCGTTCCCTGTTATAGCCAAGGTACAGTTTTAGACTCCAGTTTATAGGATCTGTATAATTACTTTTTATATGCTGTTGTCATTGTTTGTCAGCTGTGGGCACTTCCTCCAGGCTTAAGAGGAGGATCAATTACGCAAAAATCATTGTGTCCATTAAACTTCTGTATTATCTTGCATTAAGTCTATAGAAATTGAAATTCTTAAGAATGAACTGATGAACAAAGAAACACAGCATCAGTGTCATTTTATCTTAATTGGGATGCTCTTAGTCTTTTATCTTTCCATGTAGTCATTTCTTGACTTACTGCATTTCAAAAGAAAGTGGATGTTGACTTGTTTCTGGTATTTATCTCTATTTAATTGGATATATTGTTTGTTAAATTGAGAAGTACTAAAGAAAATAGCTTCTCCACTTTTCTCAACTTAGGAACAGGCGTGTTTGCAGAACCTTGCCCATTGATTTTCTTCTCATTTCTACTGTGTCCATATGGAGGAGGGAGCTTAATCAGTTTTTAATCTTGATTATGTTTACCATGGTGCTGATTGCAAGAATCTGGGGCATCCAGTAGAAATTACACACTTAAAATGCGTGTCCTCTTTGTGCAAAAAGTATGCAAACACTTTTCTGTGGTAAAGGGTTAAATGGCATAGACAATAATGTACCATGAGACAGAAATGTACTTTTGTGATCAAGAAGGCCAATGCTGTTCTGGGATATAGTAGAAGAGGTATGGTTAGAAGGTCAGGAGAGGTTCTCCTCCCCCTCTATTCTGCCCTGCTGAGACTGAATCATGAATACAGCATCCATTTCTGGGCCCCTCAGTTTAAGAAGGACAGGGAACTGCTTGAGAGTCCATCACAGAGCCACAAAGATGATTAAGGGAGTGGAATATCTCTTATGAGGAGAGACTGAGGGAGATGGGGCTCTTTAACTTGGAGAAGTGGAGACTGAGAGGTGACCTCATCAATATTTATAAATATGTGAAGGGTGAGTGCGGAGAGGATGGAGCCAGGCTCTGCTTGGTGAAGCCCAATGGCAGGACAAGGTGCAATGAGTGGAAGTTGAGGCATAGGAAGATCCATGAAAACATAAAAAAATGTTTTCACTGTGCGTGTGACAGAACACTGGAACAGGCTGCCATGGGGAGTTGTGGAGTCTCCCTCTCTGGAGGTATTCAAGACTTACCTGCATGCATTCTTGTGTGATCTGGTATAGGTGATCCTCCTCTGCAGGGGGGTTGGACTGGATGATCTCTCAAGGTCCCTTCCAACCCCTAAGGTTCTGTGATTCTGTGACTGTGAATAATTCAGGGTTCTCTAACAATATGGAGGCCTTTGGGAAGAATCTTGATACAGTTACATCATTATTTTACTTGTGCTAGATAAGGTGCAAGAATCTTATACATCAATGGTTTCTGTAGATTTTAAAACTATTATGCAGTAGATCCTGGCTGATTAGTTCCAGGCTTTTCCCAAAGCAAAGCAAATCAACATCAATTTAATTTGAGTATAAGAGCATGTACTATGATCAAAGGATGAAGCACGACTTTTCCATTTAAAGGCCATTTCATTTTACAGTTTCAAAGATTGCAGGCTAGATTCAAACACCATTATATTAAAATACTTGAAGAAATCTCTGCTGTTCTACAAATAGAATGATCTTCTGATGAGGTCCTATCTATCAACACTTGTTTCTTTGATCATTTATGCATAGAAGTATAGCTCATTTTAAGCAAAGAAGATGAAAGTGTTTCAACTTTGCCATTCTGAGGATTGGATTCATCTCACCTATCTTTAGTGTACTGTCCTGGTAGGGCATAAATCCTGCCAGGCTGGTTTAACCCTTGCTGTCCTCCTCCTGTTGTGGATCTAGGAGTTGAGTAGAATGAGCAAACAATGGAGGCTTTGGCCCCGGCAAAGCCTTGAGGGGTAGGAGCTTAGCACCTATGTCGGGTGTCTTGTGCTGCCCCTCAGCGTGCCTGCCTGGTCACAGGAGGCACGAAGCTTTGAATTCATTGGTCAGAACAATGATGCTAGTGCCCATTGGCCAGTTTCACTTTCAGAATGATGTATTTAATGGGGGGTGATTTAGAACCCGTGCCTTTCTGCACTGGCCCTCCACTGGGAGCAGTACCCCATTGTTAACTGGGAATCATGATGGCCACGTGTTTGCAGCTTGCACTAGCAGCTCAGCAACAACTCAGTGGCTTCTCTCCTTCCCTCTGCCTGGAATATTTTGTATTTTACTGTGGGATCATTGTCGTGAGTTTGGGAAGAGTCCTTGTATAGGAAACTTACTCGAGGACCAAAATGTTGTGAGTACATCTGCTAGAGTTGATGCTAAGGCTCCATAAGCACATTTAGAATTTTTCCTGGTTTTGCTTTCCTATTTTCCAGTTCTGATTGTTTAAACTCTTTAATTCTGTGTTCATAAATACCCTTTGTGCAACTACTTCCTGTTGACTGAAAATCCAAAGAATCTCAGGGAATTTTCCTGAATTTTTGAATAGTATAATAAAAATTAATAACCATACAGAAATTAAAATTCACCATTCACAACAGATTAATAATTTCTACAACATATATGTGAAGTGTCTAGGCTAAATTTATCATTAAATTTCCACCCAGAGAGTTACACACCTTCAGGAATGATTGATTGAGTCCTTCCTAGGTTCTAGTTAGGAACATAGAGAATTGGAGCAGCCTTCAGGCTATTTTACCTCCTTGATTTAGAAAAGTCTACTAATCTAACTTAAACGAGTTGCCTGACTTCTATGTGGTTGAAATTAGATGAAATCAACTTTAAATGGCTAAATTAGCAAAAGTATTAAAGACTGTTTCTTAAGGTTAAAACCCTTATGCCCAACTCTTTTTTTAGCAGTTTTCTTGTTCCCTTAAATATTTTGAGCATGTGTCATTTAGCCTTGTTAAATTTTCACCCAATCTATTCAGTATATGTCATATGATGGCACTGTGAGACAAAGATGTCCTCCTACACTCAGGATCAAACAGAACTTTCTGATGAATTTTTTTCTTTTTTGGATGTCAGTGGAGAAGTATCCTCCACTGCTATGTGGGCTTGCTTGAATGATCAGCTCTTTTTAAAGTGCCTGAACACATAGATTCATGTAGTAATTAAATTCCTGCTGTGAAAATTACTGTTCAAAGAAAAAAAATAAAAAATATTTTGATTAACTGTTATATCAGTAATGAACTGCAGTATTTTATTGGTGAGGTAAAATCAGCTAGTGAAGAAGTACATTAATGTCTCTTTGGAATCTTAGGGGAAGAACTTAGGCCTTACACTTCTGTTCAGCAACTCTATATGTAACAAAGACCCTCTGCCCCATTTGAGAAAGGTGAATCCCATCTGGTGCCAGCAACCCTGGTGCTGTGTCGGCCATCTCATTATCGAATCCTCCAGAACTGCATCAGTGACACCAGCCATGGAACCATGTATTAATAGACTAGATCTGTCTGTTTCTTCCAATGTTACTACCTGCAACTGGAAAAAGAGTAAAAAATAACTGGTACCCCAGATTCTCTCACTAAACATCCCAAGGCCCTGAAGTCTCCTTTGATTTCTCTTGGAGTAGGAGTTGTAGCTTCATCTCCACCCACTTGGTACAACATACCATGCAGAGTTTCCTGGTAATGTCCTTAACCCAGGCCTCAAGGAGACAGCAGACTTCACTAAAACAAGGGTCTGCCAATATACTAGACCCTCTTTTGCCCTCAGAAGGAAGCTGCTGACAACTATGTTCCTTCTTTTATTCTATGAGGTCATGACATGGAGGGTAAGCCTTTCTAACCTTGGCGACACCTTTAGTGTAGACAGACTGTCATCCATTGACTGACCTTCCACATCCACAGCCTCGTACATGTTGTGCAGAGGAACCTGAGAAACCAAATGGGTGAGGAGGGGTTTCTCCTTCCATCCCGAGCATAGACTTGTTTCCATTCACTGGCTTATGCTGCTTCATTCAGCCTGGTGGAAGGAGGATTCGAGGTCCTCTTGATCTCGATGGGTGCTCCTATTTTTGTCTCAGGGTGGGTGGTGCACTTCCACCAGTCTATCTCTTTCTAAGCCTTCCTGGTGCTCCATTGTCTTCCTAGTTCCTCTCAGCTCTACCACCAGGCTGAGCAGATAATCTATCTTGTCACTGCACACAGATGTTTTCACTACTACCATTGTTACCGTTGAAAGGCTCTGCCACTCCTAGCAACCTGAGACCTGGATGGCTGCGTGTTTTCATGGGAGTGCTGGCTGGCTGGCTGGATCCATTCTGGTGAGCACAGAGATTCCTGCTGGGTGAAAATCATAGCTGAACTCTTTCTGAGAATGATTACCACCAATTAAGCTCACCTCTTCATCTTCATATGCTTTTCGTTCTGTATTCAGTAGATATGACTGTATGGAAGGACCATAGTCCAGAGATGTGTATATGTAATATACATCACATTGGTTCTAATTTAATTGTATGTCTTTTACACAAATCACGATTGCTTTATCATGTAACTATTTGAAATGAATTTACTGTTTTCAAGTACTTAAATACTTATTAATTTTTTTTGGTTTTTTTTTTTGTTTGTTTGTTTGTTTTTTTTGCTTTAAATGGGTTGAATAATTCCAAGACTACAAGTGAGAAATCTAGGAAATTCTCATTAGATAAAAGCTAAGTGTTCAGAATGTTGTTCAAATATGGAGAAAATATATCCTGTAGTTTAGTTTGGTAGAACACCTTGTGAAATTCAAAGTGATCTAAATTTTCCTCTGAGCAGGTCTGTTCCTTGGCAACAATTCTGTAGTGAGCTGTACTGTCATATGTCCTTTTCCAGAAAGACACTGGGATATTTATAAATCTATCTAAGAATACAGATAATCCACACATTAAAGCATATGTCAGGGCATAGTTGTCAGTACTGTCAACTTGCAGTTTTTTGAAGGAGCAGGAAGGCACATTTACTCACCAGTGTGCAACCCTGATTTTAGACCTCTGAGCTCTCTAGAGTCTCTTTCGCGTGAATATTGTACAAATAAATGTCCCTGTGTAAGATGAACGTTGAGATGTAGAGATAGCACTGTTGTAGAAGCTGCTACAAAATATTAGGGCGGATCAAATCTTACAGAATTTGATGGATTCGATCTGAAAGGATCTGGCAGCCCATCACAGATCGTGTGCAAACAGTGACTGTTTCCTTTCTGAAGGACAGTGCATGGACAGAAGGGAGGGGATGCTTACTGAAACACAGAGTATCACTCGGTATGTGAGGGCAGAAAGTGAGGATTGCTGTCTGAGAAATTTTAGTGTACGCATATCCATGTACATTGAAACTGGCGTTGAACATCCTCATCCAGTGGAATGCTTCCTACAGTATTTAAATGTTTTACTGTCTGGGGACATCCACATGCCTGGAAGTATTTCTGTAGAGCTATCAGCTCTGAATTCTGCTACCAGCTTCACATAAAGACTTGAGCAGCTGCCAGTCAGTCACATTATGAAGACTTGAAATGCTGCAGGCTGGCTGAGTGTGGAATTATTTCTGACTGTGGTTACTTTGCAAACTGTGTCACCTACTTCCCAGCCTGCCCTCACTTCAGCTCAGTGTCCGTGTAAGGCAGACAGTGAAAATGAATTTTGAGTCCTCCTTCTGGATGCAGTTAACCTGTGAGGCAGTCTGAGAGTTCTCTTTTTGGCAAGGGAATATGTTTTTCAGAGTGTGAGAACCGTTTATTAAAGTCCTTCTCTCTCTGTGTGTGGTAGCAAAAATGTATACAGCTACCACTCCCCTGAAATATTATTGTAGTTCATATTTGAGGAAGAACTGTGAACAACAAACACCTTTCCTCTACAAAAAGGAACTGACTCAGGAAATCCCTGAACTAAAAATTACTCGTTGCAGAGAGAGAATTTTGGAAAGGATCATGTATTTTTGCCCTCTGCTTATCAGAAGACAGGTTACATGTACCTCTGGTTTGAACTGGAAAGTCTGCTAGCATGTTGTAATATCAACTACTCTTTGCTGACAGACAAAAAGAAAGGTACCCACAAACTTTCTTTTTCTTACTCTGCCTTTCAATACTGTCCAAAAAGAATACTTCCTTTTCAGCTGAGAAATCATTCTTCACTGTCTTGTCCTTATGCAGTTCTTCATACTATCACCTATCAGGAAAGACGCCTCTAATGTCACCTTCTTTTCTTTGGAATTAAGCATAGGTTATACTTGAAAAAATAACTTTGTAAGGCCCTTAAGCAAGATTGCAGATACTTTGGCACAGCACTAGAAAAATATGTATAGAATCAGTTAATTTTCCCTTCAGGAAGCATTACAGCTTGAACCATTGTTTTGTGATCTAACTAATAAAGGAAGGATTTCTAAACCTTGTAATGCAATGTCTAAGTTTTGACTAAAGTGAAATGTGGACTTCTTGTGTTCTATTGGTTATCAACATGCCAGACATATGTTGGTCAAAAATCTCAGATTCAGTGAGGTTTTATAAAATGTTCTTGAAGGAGACAAGTGCTACTTCTCAGGCTGTAGAATGATACCTTTCCACTTGCATTTTAATGTCAAAGATTTTTTTCCGCAGAAACAGTGTGGGGAGGAGGGGAAAAAGGAGTTTTTCAACAGGGTTTCAAAGGAGAAAAATGTCAAGAGCTTTGAACATAAAGCAAACTACTGTATTTGCTTATTGCGGATGTACTGATTAACAGAAAAACATGTTAAGGAATAAATTAAGAATTATGACATTTACTTCATCATCAAAAGCAGTGTGGCCAGCAGGGCAAGGGAGGGGATTGTCCCCCTTTGCTTTTGTCAGACCCCGGAGTATTGTGTACAGTTCTGGAGCGCCCAGCACAGGAAGGACATGGAACTGTTGGAGTGGGTCCAGAGGAGGGCCATGAAGATGCTCAGGGGGCTGCAGCAGCTCTGCTATGAGGATAGGCTGAGAAAGTTGGGGCTCTTCAACCTGGAGAAGAGAAGGCTTCGAGGAGACCTTATAGTAGCCTTCCAGTATCTGAAGGAGACCAACAGGAAAGCTAAGGAGGGATTATTTACAAGGTCTTGCATTGACAGGACAAGGGGCAATGGGTTTAAACTGGCAGAGGGGAGATTTAGACTGGGTGTTTGGAGGAAGTTCTTTGCAGTGAGGGTGGTGAGACACTGGCACAGGTTGCCCAGGGAGGTTGTGGCTGCTCCCTCCCTGGAGGGGTTCAAGGCCAGGGTGGACGAGGCCTTGAGTGACCTGTTCTAGTGGGAAGTGTCCCTGCCTATGGCAGGGGGTTGGAACTAGATGATCCTTGAGGTCCCTTCCAACCTCCCTTCCAACTTACCATTCTATGATTCTATGACATTTCCTTCAGGCATGCAATTGTATTCCTTTACTCTTTATGAAGTATTTTTTGCCTCTTTATTGTAAAGTGAGTATAAACACATTGTCAGTTTTCAATATTGTGTTTATTTTTATCTCGGTGTGGTACTATAGCTCAGTATGGTACTTAAGAGGGCATTGGGGCTATTGGAAGTGGTGGAAACTGGTGCATAGCAGGTAAAAACAAACCAAAATAAACTCAAAACAAATGAGAAATAAAGCCCAGCACTTTCACCTATTAAAAAAAAAATCATGGCTTGTCAAGATTCAGTACATCAGGAAAACACATTAACAGAATGTTCAGTTCAGAAAAACAAAATAGTTTTATGTTGATCGTCTTTCTTCATGTTCATTATTGGCTTTTTTCTCTCAGTCCAGTTTGGACTATCAGTTCTCATCTATATCATTGCTGACACATTTCCCCATAAGAGGGTGACAGTAGCTCCAGTGCTCCTTATCATTCCTTATAAGCCATCCTTATCTATCACTATTACACTGATTCACTCTCCTTCCTCTCACTCAGGTTATTAGCCATTTCAGCTCCCTGTGCCTTATCCTCTAGGCAGTATCTAAATACTGATACATTTCCTTTAACATTTTTTGAAGCTTCTTTTCCTTTCCACACAGCTATGTCTTTTCTCTCATCCTTCGTTGATCAGTCCAGGCCACTTTTCTTACGCACTTCTGACAATCGCTACCAGCTTTTCTCCACCTCACTATTAGCACAGTTGCAATGAAAATCAGATCAATTAGTACTTCTTCCTGTTATTGCAGCCACTTAAAGTTGTTATTCTTTGTCTGAGTCCTTTCACAGTGTATTGGTTTGAGTTTAAGCTTCCCAGGGGACTCAAAATATAGCTAACAGAAACCAATACAATAATAATGGGATGCCTTCCCCTCTCCCCCCTTCGGAAAGAAAAGGACTCGGATGTAGAGAGAGAAGGGGGAAA
>VWYK01068804.1:2600-13145 GCA_013399775.1 Semnornis frantzii
ACAACCAAAAAAACAGTAGCAGTGGTGCTGAACATCTCAAAGTGCCTGCCACCTCACAAGCAGCACTTCCACAGGTTGTGGGGGGTGCTGTTCCAATCCTTCCCTTTCTGGCACAGTGCTCTAACCAGGAAAAAACTCACACTGCATAAAGCTAACATCCAAATAACAACTCCCACGCCAAGAACTACATAAAGTTGCTGCTAGATACCTTCGATTAAGTTTTTATTTCAAGTGTGAAGTTATTTTGCTTCAATCACGTTACCTTTGATCCGAATACCGATTTTACCCCAACTTAAAGATTACAGCCCGCAGCCCCTGCCACCTTCTGCTGACAGACGCCTGTGAACACTATCCCCTCTTCCTCACTCACTCAAGGGCTGCATACATAAATGTATGCCACATGTTACTCCACACCGTGACGGTGAACGCAAGACACAACAGTACCAAAAAAAAGACTTTTTTCTGGTTTGTAGGAAGAAAAAAAAAAGGCTAACATCGTGAAGCAGACTTCAAGAGTGAGTTCGCTTAGAGTTTGGGCCTCAAATTCCCCTCACTACACACGTGGAGGCACAGCGACTGTCTGCCTCACATCCACGCCGGTCTCTCCCACCGGGGCCTCACTCCAACGGCCCCGTTTGCCTCGAGGGGCAGCCGCCGAGGCGCGGCCGGCGGGATGACACTCCGCTCTTGCCCATCACCCCTCTCTCCATTCCCGCCCGGGATGCGCCCACTCCCCGGCAGGGTCGGACGTGGATCTCCAGCCGCGGGACACCGGAGGGGCTATCTCGGGAGGCCCCCTTGGGGCGAGAGCCGGCGGGCCCGTGGCGCCCATCTCTCCTCAGCCNTCGTCGCCAGACAGATCCCCGGGGTTACTGTTCTCGTCGCTGCTCAGCTTCTGCTTCTTCGCCGGCATCTCACTCCCTACTCCCACCGATGTTGCCGCCGCCACCGGAGCTTCTCCTCGCTCAGACATCTTCCCCGCCCCCAACCCCGCCACGCAGCCGCAAAGCGCGGCCGGGGAGGTCGAAACGCCTGCCGTAAAGCAGCACCGCGCCCGTTCACCGGCTGGGCCGCGGCCGGCTGCCACACTGCTGAAAAACAGCTCTTCCCGCGCTCGGCGTCGCCTCCGCTCGCCGCTGCCTGGAGGGGTCTCTTCGCGCCTCGGCGGGATCTGGCGTCAAACTGACTGGAGCGTGGACAGCTGGTGGCACTCTGTATCGCTGATAGGAGCGCGGCCGTGCCAGGCAGAGCGGGCCGAGCAGGTGTGTGAGGTAGAAACGAGCAGCCCCTATCTAACGGTCTCTCTGTCCGTATTCGCGTGGCTGCCGAGTGCCCAAAGGGAGGCGGCTTTTTTGTTTTAGAATCATAGAATGGTAAGGGTGGAAGGGACCTCAAGGATCATCTCGTTCCAACCCCCTGCCATAGGCAGGGACACCTTCCACTAGCACAGGTCACTCAAGCCCTTGGCCAGCCTGGCCTTGAACACCTCCAGGAGGTTGTGGAGCACAGAAGACCTCCCTGGGCAACCTGTGCCAGTGCCTGACCACCCTCACTGCAAACAACTTCCTCCTAACATCCAGTCTAAATCTCCCCTCTGCCAGTTCAAACCTATTGCCCCTTGTCCTATCATTACAAGACCTTGTAAACAGTCCCTCCCCGGGCTTCCTGTAGGCCCCCTTCAGGTTCCCTGGATTTCTTGCTGTACAAAAGTCCTTTAGTCTGAAACCGGTGTTGTGGGTCAAGATTCCTGCCTGGACAAGAGAAGGCTTCCAGGAGACCTTAGAGTAGCCTTCCATTATCTGAAAGGGGCTACAGAAAGGCTGGGGAGGGACTATTGTCAAGGTCTTGTAATGACAGGACCAAGGGGCAATGGGTTTGAAGTGGCAGAGGGGAGATTGAAAGTGGATGTTAGGAGGAAGTTGTTTGCAGTGGTGAGACACTGGCACAGGTTGCCCAGGGAGGTTGTGGAGCACAGAATCACCCAACGTGATCAAACAGATCACGTTGGGTGATTCTGTGCTCCACAACTTCCCTGGAGGTGTTCAAGGCCAGGCTGGAGAAGGCCTTGAGTGACCTGTAGTAGTGGGAGGTGTCCCTGCCTAGGGCAGGGGGTTGGAACTAGATGATCTTTGAGGTCCCTTCCAACCTTACCATTCTATGATTCTGTTCTGCTGCCTGCCCCTGTACTCCCTGGCAAGTTCCTAACACAACTATAAATGAAGTAAGTGCAGTTGCCGGAATTTTATTTATTTCAGAAACCACAGGTCCCAGAGTTGTAATAATTATGAACAGCAAAAAAATCTTCTACCAAAGGGAGAAAGTAGTCTGCTCATAGGCACAGTGTCTTGTTTGTTTTTCTTGTTGGGGCAGAAACAAGCCTTTCCTCCCCGAGGGAGACATTCCATCCTCAAAAAGCTATTGAGAGCAGTGGCAGAGGTGAGCCATGCCCTGTGTGTAAAATCTGATCTCACATAACATTCAGAGATACAGAGGACAAGATATGCTAAAAATGGTGTGTGTGCTGCTGTGGTTTCAGCTGTAAGTTTCTCTTTCCATCTGCAGAACTGTAGGGGTGCAAGGAAACATTACATAATATATCGCAAAAGGTTACAGCGGACAGTTAATGAAAGCTCTCCTTGGGTCTGTGCTGTAAGATCAAGGTTATGATAAAAGCGTGTGTGGGAAAATAGACAAAGAACATGCTTGTTTTTAACATTTGCCAGGATGTTTTTACACTGACATCGTAAGGCTGAATCACAACTCTGCTGCAGATCTATTGAAAGAAAGGCAAGCACAAAGTTCTCTGTGTTGAGAGGGTTTTATTTGTCCCCATGGATGCCCTTGACCTACTGGAGAGGAGACAGCTCTTCTTCATTTTGCAGCTGTCACCTGATGGCCTCCAGACAGCCTGTAGCACATTCAGCTCTGCCATGTTTCACTGGCTTACCCAAAACATCCAAAGGAAAAGTAAAGTGTGTGCTTCTTGGCTTGCATGCAGGGAAGCTCTCCACCCACATCCAAAATGAACTACTTCAGTCGCCATCACCAATTTACTGGTCCCAGGCTGGTCTATGTCATCTGTCTTCTCTATGCTAAAGGACCTCCTTTACCAGGTGACAATCCTGGCAGTTCTAGACAGTTCTTACTCTAAACCACTTGCCTTTTTTTTTTTTTTTTTTCCTTCTTTCTCAGGAAACATGAAAAGCCAATACACCAGGCATGATGACTTTCCAGAAGTCATAGCACACTTAATCAAGGTTCTATTTAAAGAATTAGTTGTGTGGTTAAACACCAGCTTGAAAGTTCAGAGAGTTTGCGCTCTTGGAAAGCTCTTGTGCTCAATTTCTCCAGTCTGTTTTGGTAGAAGCACTTCTTACGAGCCAGGGTGATATTATGAAAAAGACATATAGTTCATGATTTGTTTAATTAGTATGATACTGCTATATAAATACCATACATAGATTAACTAAGAATAAGGCCATTGACATAGTCTACAGAGGAAAATGTGAGAGCAGTACATTTTTTAACACCTGCAGTCTGTTTCAAGTAACAACAGTTTAGTGGTATTTTAAAAGCATACAGGAAGGGCTAGTATATCAGAGGATTTTGCCAACTGAGAGTTCTCATAGGATTGCCATAGTAAAGGTCAAAAAGAAGAATTTCTGGAATGCCTTGAAGACATGAGCTCTTCAGAGATGAACCAGTTTGGGGGTTTTACATACCAGAATATTTCTGGATCAATCAGGGACATTGAAATACTATATATATGTATATATATTTTATGAGTTGATAGTAAAGCTGTATCACTCCTTTGATTCATTGTCTTCAAGACACATTTCTTCACAGAGTCCTGAAATGAGGTAGTTTGGAAGGAACCTCCAAAGCTCATCATTTGGTCCAAATAGGGCCAGTTAAAGCCAGTTAATGCCTCACTGAATCTAATTTTTAGTACCTTGAACACAAGAGATCCTGCAGCAACTGTGATAGTCTGTTTTCAGTGTTTGGATACACTTGTAATAATGCTTTTAATCCTTGTAATGAGTCAGAAATTCCCAAGCATGCTTTATGTCTGTTGCCTCTCATCCTTTCCCTGTGCGTGTATATTCTCTCCGTCCTCCCAATAGGCAGCTGTAGACAGCAGTAAGCTCCCTCTAGGTTTCTCTTAAGGCTGGACAGAGTCAGATCTTTCAGTTTTTTTTCATAAATGAGGTTCTTTTCATAAATGAGGAACAACAGTTCCCTGACCAGCCAAGTGGTCCCCCAATGGGCGCAATCTAGCATATCAATATGTTTCTTATACTAGATTGCTCAGAACGAGACCCTTGTAAGATGTGATCTCACAACTGCCAAACAAGGGAGGAAGTTCTTCCTTTCACTTAGTAGTTGTTAACCTTCTTAGGAAAAATGGCACTCTACTGACTCTTGTTCCACTTGCTATACACCAGGACCTCTGAGTCATTTTCCTCTAGGCTCTTTTGTTGTTGCTTAAAGCTATTTGTCCAGCAGTGCAGGACTTTGTTGAACTCCACAAAGTTTCTGTGAATCCATTTCTCCAACCTGTCTTGGACAATCTGCACAGAAGCCCTGACCTTCAGCTTTGCCATCATTCAGCCCCAGTTTAGTACTGTCCACAGATTTCTTCTGATTGCCCCTTACTGCACCATCCAGCTCATCTTTAAAAGACATTAAACAATATTGGTCCCAGTATGTATCCCTGAGGTACACCACTAGTAACCAACAACCAGTCGGACTTTGTACCACTGATTGCTCTTTAAGCCAATGACCAACTTGCCACCTGCCTGGTAGTCCACTTATCCAGCTGTATTTCACCATTTTCACCATGGGAAAACATGTCAGAAGATTTACAGCCTCCGCAGCTCCAGTTTTGTCCATGCAACCAGTCATCTCATGGTAGAAAGTGATCAATTTGGCCTGGTAAATACATGCTGGCTGCTTGCAATTTCCTTCTTGTTTTGCATGTGCTTGGACATGGCTTCCAGGAGGATTTGTTCCATCACCTTCTCAGCAACTAAGGCTAGATAGAGTGGTCTGTCATTCCCTGGGTCTTTTTTCTTGTCATCCTTGAAGACAGATATGATCTTTACCCATCTTCAGTTATCAAGAACCTCCCCAGGTCACCATAATCTTTGAAAGATTCCCCCACAATGACATTGGCCGTCTCCTTCAGCAGCTTTTGTTGCATGCTGTCTGGTCTTGTGACTTGTGTGTGCTCCGCTGACTTCAGTGATCCCTGACTACTATGCTGGGTACTGCTTCACCCCCACAGGCTGCTACTACCTTGGGAAGCCTAAAGGCAAACCACGTTAGTGAAAACCATGGGGGAAAAAAAGAGTACCTCGGCCTTTTCCATGTCCTTTGTCACTAAGTCACCTGCTCCATAGCAGACACATATTTTCCTCAGCCTTCCTTTTGCTGCCAGTATCTCTACAGAAACCTTTCCTGTTAACCTTCACCTCCCTGTCTGGTTTCAATTCCAGCTGAGCTTTGGCTTTGCTAACTCTAGCCCTACATGCTGAAGCAATGTCTCTGTATTCCTCCTGGGCAGCCCATCTGTGCTTGCACTTGCTGTACGCTTCCATTTTGTGTTGGAGCTCAGCTAGGACTCCCCTGTACATCCATGCTGGCCTCCTGCCATACTTGCCTGACTTTCTGCACATCAGAACAGACTGCTCTTTTCCTCAGTGGAGGTTCTCCTTGAAGATCAGCCAGCTGCCATGGGTCTCATGCCCTCTAAGGCTGGGTCCCATTGGATCCTGCCAAAACTATTCCCAAGCAAGTCAAAATCTGCTTTCCTGCAGTCCAGGAAAGTAATTCTAGTACATATCTTGCACATTTCTCTCAAGATTTTCAGCTCTACAGTCTTGTGTTTCTGCATCCAATATGGCACCTTCACATCTTTGACCATTTTTTTGTTTGCAAGAGGTCCAGCAAGACATTCCCTCTGACATCTCTCTTCTTTGATAAGTTTCAGATAGTCTATATAAAACAGAAAGACCTCCACTCTCCTGCATTCTTCTAGTGGTAATTTGGACAACTGGGCCTCTAAAGGTCATCTGGTCTATCAGGGAGGTGGTAAAAATACCATCATGGAGGTCTTTAAGGTCAGGCTGGATGTGGCTCTGAGCAGCCTGATGTAGTGTGAGGCATCCCTGCCTCTGGAAGGGAGGTTGGAACTGGATGATCCTTGAGGTCCTTTCCAGCCCTGACAATTTTGTAATTCTGTGATTCTATGATCTAGTCTAACTTCACTGCAACACAAGGGGACATCTTCAACTAGATCAGGTTGTTCAGAACCCCATTCAACCTGACTTTAAATGTTTCCAAGAATGGGGCTTTAACCATGTCTCAGGAGACCTGTGCCACTGTTTCACTATTTTCATCAAACAAATTTTCTTTCTTGTATCAGTCTGAGTCTCCCCTCATTTAGTTTAAAACTATCATCTCTTGTCCTATTACTGCAGGTCCTGCTAAAAAGTCTGAAAGGCCACAATGAGGTCTCCCCAGAACCTTCTCCAGTCTGAACAACCCCAGAGAGTAGGCAGTAGACAATACTTAAGAAAAAATGCAATAAATGGGTGAAAAGATGAAGGAGTTGTGTTGTGCTGGGGGAGGATACTTGAAATAAAAGAGACAGTGAGCAGACAGATCAAGAAGCAGACCCCTGGAAAACTAGTCTTTTTATTTCCACAGCTCTAGGGAGCACAAAAAAAGCTGCCCTAGGTAGGACCTGTTGGCCTCAAACCTCTCCCATTACTCAGTGGAGCAGCTGAGTGTGGTGCCTCAGAGCTCTGGCATTTTCAGTGGGGCCCTGGCCTTTGTGCTGCCCCTGATACTACGCAGGTTATTTTACCTTATACAGAGATAACCCTGCACTGAAACTACCTGATACCAGCATCTGCTGTATAAAATCTGTTCACTTTTACTGATACTAGCTGTTTGCTATGTGTGTATAGGTCAGAATTGCTGAATTAACTGGGAAAAAAAAAACCTTTTAGCTTGATGGGAAAACATAGCCATGGCAACTGAGGTGGATTCTGTTCTATTTCACATACTGTCAGGAGCCCTCTCAGTTAATCTCCACAGAGGCTGTGCTTCTGGTATTTCTACTGAGAATCTGAAAACTGCTGGATTTTCAGAACACCAGTTGAGTTTGCAAGTCTGACAACCAGCATTGTAGGTTTTGCTTTACGAAAACAGCAAATTTAGAAACCAATGGAAAAGCATTAACATCAAAACCTGCCGTGTCCCTTTTGCATAATAGGAACACAACAGCCAGAAGAGGCTGCAGCCTTTCTTGCCCTCTCACTTTTGGAAGATTAATGGGTCAAACTTTTAGCTGACTCATGCTCTGAAAGCAAGGAACATCTCAAACATATAAATCTCACTGCAGAAGTTCAGGATGATATGGATAAAAATCATATATTTTATCCATCTGCTAGAGCTAACTACCTCCATAGAAATTGAAGGTGTACCTGAATCAGAAGATGACAGCTAAGTTGATCTAACAACTCAGCACTCCTAAATGAAAGGATGTTTCCCCCACCTCCCTTTCCAAACCTTCTCCATGTTCCTAGACCTGATTTTCCACCACTTGTTTTCCATGGGCTCTTCTTTTCAGAAGGCTATCAATGAGCCAGTTCAGCTCACTAACCCAGAATAAAACTGATAAGCACAAAGTTCATCTTTTCTCTCAGGCTAAGAAATAAGACCAGACTTTTACAAACTCTGGAATGACCTCCAGAACTTGTACAAAGGAAGACTGGAAGCTGCAGCCAGGTGTGAAAGATAGCTGAGAAGCAAGATCTCATCCTGACATACTAGTGAGCTCCAGTTCAGAAATCTCTTGAAATCTCTCTGTGTGCCACCTTAGTTTGTCATTTGTCTTCATGGACCCAAGGTGTAGGACTGCTACTCCAAAAGCTCTGCTGCCATGCTAACAACATGTTGTTAGCATCAGTAGAATCTAAACTCAATCTGTAGTTTCACAGTCAGCAACAGCACTGCTCAGCCAGTCCCATCCCACTCCATCCATCTAATTTCTTCTGCTTCCACCTGCCCTCTTGTTCTCTGGAGTGATTTATAAAGCTGTGTAATGAATCACTCAAGTCAAATGATTCTGCAGAAGAAAACAAAAAACATTTCTCCATTTCGCCCAGTTCTATTAGATCAGTTCCCTTGTTTGTTCATGATGTAGCTACACAAACAGTTCTGCTGGTGTCGTGCAGGGAGTGGCACACAAACAATTGGTGGGAAGAGAGGGAGGTGGGAAGGAAACAAGCCAGAATTAGTGTTGTCACCAAATAAATCCTTATGGACCTACAGCTCATGTGAACAGAGCCTTTAGTCTAAAGTGACCTTTCTTCCAGAAGAGCTTGTTCTCTATGTGAAGTTGCTCTCACTGAACCAGCAAGGTATATTTTACAG
The DNA here is from genome assembly GCA_013399775.1 of Semnornis frantzii. NCBI lineage: Eukaryota > Metazoa > Chordata > Aves > Piciformes > Ramphastidae > Semnornis > Semnornis frantzii. Next base: position 11,046 of record VWYK01068804.1, read on the forward strand.
TTTATGAAGCATATTTACCAAGGGACTTTAGACCCCAGTTTATGGAAGAAATGAAGGGATCTGCAGCCTCACACTAGCTGTATAAGGTCCAGTAACAATGCAGCCTCAGTCTACCAGAAAGGCATTGAGGTCTTCATCATCTGAAGCTGGTGAAAGGGTTGTTTAGTCTGGAGAAAAGGAGGCTTCAAGGAGACCTTATTGCTCTCTACAACTACCTGAAAGCAGGTTGTAGTGAGGTGGGTCTTGGTCTCTTCTGGTCCCTCCTAACAAGTGATAGGACAAGAAGAGATGGCCTCAGGTTGCACCAGAAAAGGTTTAGGCTGGATATTAAATAAAAAAAACTTACTCACTGAAAGAGTTCTCAAACATTGGAATAGTCTCCCCAGGAAGGTGGTTGAATCACAGTCCCTGGAGGTATTTAAAAGCTAAACAGATGTGGTGCTATGGGACATGGTTTAGTACCAGGCTTCATAGAGTCAGGTAGTGGTTGGACTTGATGATCTTAAAGGTCTTTTCCAGCTGAAACCATTCTATAATCAACTCAACAGGAAATCTGCAGCTGCTGTGGGCAATCCACCTATATCAGCAGCAACTGAAAATGGTCTAAATACTAAGGGCTGATGTCCACCATTTTGGCTATCCCAGAAATTGTTCGTAGAAATGTGACTAGTAAAGTACTAAATCTGTCATAGCATCAGAGAATCTCAAAGGACAATCTGAGAAACTGATGTTCAGACAAACTGTGTTTCACTTTCACTGTCTGTACAGTTAACAGAAGGATATGCAGCTACCTCCCTGAAATTTTCTCCACATCTTCCCAAAAACCACTGCCAGGGTGATCTCCACCAAGATTTGCATTCGACTTGGGAAACATGCAACAGTTCAGCACCACCCAGTCAAGCCCCACGCTTCTGTTAGCTCTTGGGCAGGTGCCTCTTTACTCTCTCCTTAACACAGGGGAGATCAACAGCCCTTTTACCCAGCCAGTCCATAGAAAAATTACAGTCTCAGACCTTGTGCTGTTGTCTGTTCTGTTTCAGTCTTACTCACCAAAGGAGCAGCTAATGCAAAAGATCTATGGATAACTGAATAAAATGTTGCACAATAGGGTTTTTACCTTTTTCTATTTGTATGTTACTTTGGCCTTTTTTTCCCATGCCCTTCCCTCCCCGCTCTAGATTTCTATGTAATTTACCATGACAATGCACTGGTCCCTTGGATATTTTTTCTATCACAATAGCCATCCACAGTGTGTAGTCCAAAATATTTTCCACTCAAACACACAGAGCCAGGATGACTGTGCTGGCATCATCTCCATAAGCTACTCACAGGGCTAAAATATCAGTGTGATGATTAGCTGCAACAAGATCTGGTGATTTTGAAATGCCTTAGAGACATTCTTTCTAATTCAGGCTTTCTTTAGCTGCGTGGTGCGGGAATTGTTTGCTGAGAAAAATGGCCTGACACCTAAGGTTAATCTATATTTAAATAAATGGGTTATTCTCTCAGCTCATGCTTCAGTTTCATTTTTCAGTAGTTCTACTGGAAGAGCTCCAAAGTAACTGTGAAACCTTGTAACAGGATGCAGGCACAGATTTGCCTGCAGTGCTGGGGGCAACAGTCACTTTAGTCCCTAACAGCAGCAGCTACTGGAGCAGCTCCTGTCCTGTCACCTCATCATTTTACGGCTGCCCTTTCTTCTCCCAAGAGAAAGCTCCCCAGGATCTACCTGTCTCTGTAGTGATTGGCAGTGTTCAATTCCTGAACCACTCCTCTGCTCACACCAGTTCATGTAAACTTGTTAACTCTCTACAAAGAGGAAAGTCTTACATGTTAATGGAGTTTCTTCCCACTTAAGAGTGTGGTTTTGCCCTAGTCCAGTACAGTGCAGATGCTATTCCCCTGTCACTCTCCCTTCTGCCTCAGCCCGATGTTCCCTCCCCTCCATTACACATGGTGACACCCCCAATTTAGATTAATTTAAACTGCATGGAGCTGCAGTGTCACCTGTAAGATGTGCAAAACTAGTCTAAGACTCTTGCTGCTAAAGCAGGGGGCCTGTCAGGGGGATTCTTGCCTTTGATGCCTTTCCCCATCATG
>VWYK01068808.1:0-15356 GCA_013399775.1 Semnornis frantzii
TGGTTCTATGAACTGATGGTTCTATGGTTCCATGGACTGATTTCTTACTCAGGATATCCTCAACAGTCACTGTCATATTAAATCAGCAATAATCACAAGGAAATAATTGCATTTTATTATACATATTAAAGTATCTCTTTGATGCTGACAGTTAAGTTCTAAGACCTAGAATCAAATATATGTATATACATATCTATATATACAGACATATCTCTATATACATATATAGTCACCTTTGAACTGTGTAACATAGACTAAACAAATGATGTTAGGAGCAGACATGGACATACATAAGTAGAAGAGTACTTGCCCATGGGTATCTGCATGTTGATTAAAGAGGCATATGTTGGAAGGTTGGACTAGATGACCTTAGGAGGCCCTTCCATCCCAAACCATTCTATGACTCTGTGTGATTTTAGATGGAAACACCCTCACAGAAACCTGTAAGATGTTGGACACGACACAATGAGGAGAGATACGTTCCTTGGTCACCCCTTTCATGTTCTCTTTTGGGTGTCCTGGGAGGAGACAAAACATTTTTTGCCATTGTTATGGTTTATAGATGAATATGTATCAACATCATAAACTGGGGTTTACAATGAAGAGAGGGAAACTCACTGACTGTATAGAATCATAGAATGAATCATAGAATGATCTAGGTTGGAAGAGACCTCAAAGCTCATCCAGTTCCAACTCCCTACCATAGGCAGGGACACCTCCCACTAGCACAGGTCACTCAAGGACTCGTCCAACTTAGTATTTTCCAACCTAGTGTTTCCCATTACTGTTATATCAGCATAAACATCACGTGAGAGAATCTAGAATCAGAATTGTTAAGGTTGGAAAAGACCTCCAAGTCCAACCATCAAGCCAATACCAGCAGGCCCACCAAACCATATCCCAGACTGCCATGTCTACTCATGTTTTTGAACACCTCCAGGGGTGGTGACTTTACCACTTCTCTGAACAACCTGTTACAATGTCTGACTACTCTTTCAAGAAAGAAATCTTCCCTGATATCCAACCCAAACCTCCTCAGCAGACCTTGAAGCCATTTTGTCTTGCTCTATCACTAGTTGCTTGGGAGAAAGGACCTGACCCCACTTCACTCCAAACTCCTTTCAGGCATTTGTAGAGAGCAATGAGATCTTCCCTCAGCTTCCTCTTCTCCAAGCTGAGCAATCCCAGTTGACTCAGCCACTCCTCATAAGACTTGTTCTTCAGACCCTTCACCAGCCCCATTGCCCTTCTCTGGAAATCAGAAAGATTTAAGAGAAGAGAGAAAATATAAGCAAGAAAATGCAAAGGCAATCAGGAATACCTCAGTGGTCATACTAAAACATTCCCTGAAGTCTTTTTTCAGCTCCTGAAGATGGGTAGTTTGGTTTAATAACATTTGACAGGTCAGTTGTTAGGCTTTTCCCTCCTCAAAGCCTTAAGCATTGTGACAGTGTTTGTGGGCTTTGTTAATCACAGAAGCATTCCTGTTGGAAAAGCCCCTCAGGATCACCAGGTTCAACCAACATCCCTGCTCTACGCAGTTCAACCCTAAACCTTATCCCCAAGCACCACATCCAAACGACCTTTAAACACACCCAGGGTTGGTGACAACCTCCCAGGGCAGCCCATTCCAATGCCTGACCACCCTAGATGTGAAAAACACATTCCTAATGTCCTCTTAAGACTGAATTCAGACCAACAAATGTTGCTCTTATGAATATCTGGAGTATTTTTTCCTGTTACTTCAACACAACAGACCAGTTCCCCTACAGAGCTTTATGTGAGGCTATTAAAATAACCACAGAATCATAGAATCATAGAATCAAAGAATCAGAGAATCAGAGAATCTGAGAATCAGAGAATCATAGAATGGTAAGGTTGGAGGGGACCTCAAAGCTCAGCCAGTTCCAACCCCCTACCATAGGCAGGGACACCTCCCACTAGCACAGGTCACTCAAGGNGGCTGCACAGCCCCAACTCTCTCAGCCTGTCCTCACAGCAGAGCTGCTGCAGCCCTCTCACCATCTTGGTGCCCTCCTCTGGACCCACTCCAACACTTCCATGTCCTTCCTGTGCTGGGGGCTCCACAACTGCACCCAGGACTGCAGCTGGGGTCTGAGGAGAGCAGAGCAAAGGGGCACAATCCCCTCCCTTGCCCTGCTGCCCACACTGCTCTTGCTGCAGCCCAGCACACAGTTGCTGTCTGGGCTGCACTCACACTGCAACCTCATCTTCAACTTTTCATCAACTCATCAACCATCTGCCCACAGGACCAGATTCTCACATCAAAGAGTTTTATTCCTTGTCACATTTGAATTTCGTCCTTCTAAAGAAATATGTCAGGAAAACAGCATTTTGAGGAATCAGTAAGAGTTTTTAATACCTGCTTAGACTGATTCAGTGGTTTGAAGAGAGTGTTTGAATAATCTGATTTCTAGGAAAGCAAAAAACAATGAAGAGTGCTCTGCTGTACAAGCACCATTGGTAACATGGTGAGAGCTGGAAGGGTAATCTGAGGATTTGTGTTTAACAGAATTGAATTTCAATGAAAAGCAAGGTTATGGCTACACTGATATTGCCTCCGTCCCTGTGTTTTGGGTTTGGTGTTTTGGTGTTTGGGTTCTTGGTTTTTTGTGTTTGGGGTTTTTTATCTTTTGTTTATTCCTTTGGGTTTTTTTGGGGGGCAGGTGGGGATTTTTTGGTTGATTGGTTGTGTTTGGGGTTTTTTTTTTGGGGGGGGGTGGAGGATTGGCATTGGTGGTTGAGGGTTTTGGTAGTTTCAGTAGTTTTTTGTTTGTTGGGGGTTTTTGTTTCTTTGCTTTGCCTTTTTTCCTTTGGTTTTGTTTTGTTTTGTTTTGGGGGGTTTTTTGGTGTTTTGTTTGTTTGTTTTGTTTTGTTTTGTTTTTTGTTCTTCTTCTGTCCTAAGAATGAGATCAAAGTTTCCACGAGACAAACAAAAGCATAATCTGACAGCAAGTTTTGTGTTCCTTGCTACATGACTTCTTGTCTTTCCCTTTTTTATCTGTGTGAGTTGACAGCTTAAACATTCCTTCAGCAAAGTGTAGCTTTGACTTTCACTTTATCAGATTCAAAATCATTGATAGATTTAAGGTTTTTTTACCTAAGGTTTGATGTCATAACTTGATGCTGTATATCAGAGAAGTTTATGGAGTGGATGCCTTTAATCACTCCTAAAAAAATAAAAAAAAATCTGCATGAAGTGAAAATAATTAGTTTAATTATCGTATTTATGTTTTTCCCCTCCTAGGATAACAGCTTTTATTTACTTCTCTCTCTTGTTATAGTGAGCAGTGACAGTTCGTTGACTGGGTAAGAAAAGCCTGGCTGAAGCATAAAGCATCTGGTAGCTGTAGACTCCAGAAAACAAGTGGATTAGCAAGTAAATAATGTTGCAGCCCAGAAAAGAAAATAAAAAAACAAAACAAAACACAACCACTAATTTGTTAATTTGATAGGAGAAATTTCAAATTAGGTGAAGTCTTTTTTCTGAGTTGACTAAAATAGCTCTGAAGTACTGGAAAGCCCTACCTAGTTTGATCTGAAATGCAATCAAGTTAATAGATGTCTTCATTTGGATCTTTGGAGCATACAGATCTAACTGATGTCAGGAGCTGACATACTGCCCAATGTCTTGTTTCAGCAGTCCATCTCCATTCAGCAAATCATTTAATCATGTACTTAGCTCTGGAATGAGATGGGATTTAGAGGTGCCTGAGTGCTTGGCTGAGCAGGGACAGAAACTAGCAACACACATAGTGCCTATGGATTGATCTGATACTTCAGACCAGTTGTTGATGAATTATTAAGATTATCCAGGAAGAATGATTTTCTACAATGTGTATCAGAAGGCATGTCCATGGAGTATGTCTACTTGGAAGAGATTTTGGACAACTAATATATAAAAGAGATTTTTAAAATTATTATTATCATCTCCTGTTTTCTGCTTTATTGACCAGGAGAATCATACAATCATAGAATGGTAAGGTTGGAAGNCTTCAAACCCATTCCCCTTGTCCTGCCATTCCCAGACCTTGGCAATAGTCCCTCCCCAGCCTTCCTGCAGCCCCCTTCAGATCCTGCAAGGCCACTCCAAGCTCTCCTGGAAGCCTTCTCCTCTCCAGGCTGCAGAGCCCCAACTCTCTCAGCCTGTCCTCACAGCAGAGCTGCTGCAGCTGAACAGAATGGGACAGTCCAATTTTTGGTTCCCTGAGGCTGGTTTGCAATGAGTCAATATGTGCTTTAGGTTTCAGATTTGCAGTGTTGCAGTTTCCTCTGAAATCTTGTATGATAAGACCAGAAATGCTTTGGGAAGTTTCTGCCATTGCAATATCATCAATATTTTTCTTCTTTTTTTTTTTTCTATTCCAGGGTTTGGAGAGCATTTTTCCTCACAAGGATCACAAAAGGTTTGATCTACATAAGCTAACAAGGCATCAAGAGCACCTTGGGGAAAAATAAAAAGAAGAGCAAAGCAGCAATAAAGATAAATTTATAGTGGGTAGATTCTTTTTGGACATGACAGAAACAGAGGGAGGGGAAAGACTGCACTGAGATTTTGAGTCACCCATCAGCAACACCTACAGTCCCCTGGTGTTTCATTTGAGGATCCTTCATTTACTGATCTGTCTAATGTAAAGGAAAAGTTTTTAGGTCTCCTGTTAATGCTAAAATACCTGATAATTTTACTGTTCAGTCTTACTAAACTTATTGCTGCTTAGTTATGGCACATGTTCACCAATTCAACCAAGCTCCCAATTCACCATTGCAGCCAAGCTTTCAAACAAAAGAAATGACCCAAGTCTTAGCACAGGCTGGAGGATAGGCTTGGTAAAGTGGGAGTTTTGCCTAAAAAATAAAAGGCATTTGAAGTATTTTATGAATCCTCAAGACATTGATTGCCATTGTGTAAACCTGACAGAAACTCAAAGATTCTCATGGAAGAGTTTGTTTTTTTGCAGCTTGCCTTCCACAAGCACATTTTCATAATCACGCTGTGGGATTTGTGAATATTATGGAGCCCATTTTGAAGCTAAGGCTGAATGAGCATTTGTTATCATTGTTTGTTTGTTCCCCCCAGAAAACAAAGCTCTCAGCAAAATGGTAATCCTCACATGGAAGTTTACATTCCTTGAAAAAGAGATGGTTTGTTAAAAAGCTAAGCAGCCAAAACCAGACCTATCTAAAGGAGTGTCTGCCAAGGTCTGATAGTGCATCAGAATGGTTTTCAACAGCCTTCTCCACAAGGAACATAAACATAGAGGTATCTTTTATATGAACTAATAAGAACAAAAAGCTTCTGATTCTACAGCCAGTAGCTTTCTAAAATAAGGCTTTCATGTTAGTAAGGGAAAGCATCTCTCATTCCTCCAGTATAGTGGTTTTTTTTCAGTTGAATGCTGTATGGCACACACACACATGCACATCTGTACATGCCTCAGGTGGCTAAGGCATGAACTGTTAAAAGGGATGAAACTTGTTATACATTCAGAAGCAAACTCATCACCTGCCTGAAACTCTGTCTCCTCTCTCTCTGCCTGTTTTTGGTACCTAGAACAGCAGAGCTGGGTTGGTGGAAGCAGATTGTGAAATGCCCATTCGGTTTGTTGGTGTGATGGGAAAGGCAGAGTGAGCCCAGACCAGGGACCAGATCAGATCAGAGCAAAGTCACAGAATCACAGAAGCAGAGAATGTTAGAGGTTAGAAGGGACCTCCAGAGAGCATTGAGCCCACCCCCCGCCAAAGCAGGACCCCCTAGGGCAGGCTGCACAGGAACACAGGCAGGGGAGGTTGGCAAATCTCCAGAGGAGGTGACTCCACAACCTCTCTGGGCAGCCTGTTCCCGTGCTCTGTCACCCTCACCATAGGGAAGAGCCTCCTCATGTTGGGTGGAACCTCCTGTGTTCCAGTTTGTACCACCTGGTCCTTGTGCTATAACTGGGCACTACTGACAAGAGACTGGCATCTGCATCTTGACAGCCATGCCTGGGCAGCCTGGGCCAGTGTTCTGTCACTCTCACAGTGAAAACCTCTTTCCTCATGTTTCCATGGAACTTCCTATGCCTCAGCTTCTACCCATTGTCCACAGAAGAGGAATCCAGTCTGCTGCTTATTGCTATTTACACACACTGAGATGAAAGAGCTCAATCCTTCAAAGAGAAAAGAGAAGCAAGGGATATGAAATATAGTACTGGTGTTGTTAATGATGCCAAACTGCTCAGGCAGTGGTTTGCAGTCTGCAGAAATATTACATTATGTCATCGTTTATCATTCCTACAAAAGGCAGAGAAAAATGTAGTTGACTTCTAACATACTAACTTGCTTTGAAGAAATTTTGTTTAGATGCTGGTTTAAAAGTATAATGCCAGCAGTGCACTGCAGCAAAACTTCATTTTCACAGATTCACAGATGCACAGATTGCATTGGGTTGGCAGGAACCCTCAAAGGTCATCTTGTCCAACCCCCCTGCAGGGACACCCCCAATTAGACCACGCTGCCCAGGGGCACATCACATCTCATCGTGAATCTCTCCAGGTATAGAGACTCAACCACATCCCTGGGCAACCTGTTCCAGTATTTTACCACTCTCATTGTAAAGAACTTCCTTCTTATGCCTAAACTAAATGTACTTTGCTCAGCTTTCCAAAAGGTCATTTATATTTCCACATTCTAGACTACAATATAGAGGTATCAGAATTAAAAGAAATAAAACTTACCTCTAAGTTATAAGGAATAAAATTCAAGATGCATTATCCAAGGCACGAGTTTGATTCGTATGCAGGTGGGAGGAGCAGGGAGGCTTGATTGACACTAATTGCATGACAGAGTCACAGGGATTTATCTGTTCTTTTTCTACTATGAAAAACTATTAATATTTATCATGACCAAGACAGGGACCCCTCAGACTGTATATATGTAACATAGGAAGACCTGATGGGAGCTGGCTGTTGTGGGAGGCTAACAGGCTTAAAACATTGGGTTTAAAGTCATTAAGACTATTAAAAGCAGTTTGTGGTGAAGCTTTAGGGATCAGGTCTGTTCTTAGGAAACCTAACACGGATTGCAGAAACATGAATAACCCTTTAACCATTCAGATTTTGTTTATTTATTTATAATTAACATTTCCATTTCAAACATCTGTATCTGAACCCCTCTGGGGAGATACTTTTTACTTTTTTTTTTTTTCCTGACAGAAAGCCTTATGTTTTATTGTGGTGGGGTGAAAATCTGCAGTCTCTAGATAGTTTCTTTCCCTGTGATGAAAGACATGAATGATTGTGGAGGTGGCCAGATGCTGCAGGATTGACCTTCCTCATTCTGAAGTGAATGGGAACTCTAAGCAAGTGTGAGTTCAGTGAATGCAACAGCAAGCACTCTGAGTGCTGCACTCTCCCATGCTGTATTTCTGCAGCAAGTGTGTACAGGGACAGAGCTCTGAATGCAGACAGAGCTGTCTTGGCAGTTTTGAGAATGTGAGAGTTACATCTACATTGCTTTGATTTCATTTACTTTATTCCTATGCAGATAAAATGGCATCACTGCATTCATGATTAAAGAGCTGGAGCAACTTGTATTACCACCTCATTTAGAAGTTATAGATACAATTTCAAAGACCTATTTCAAGCAAATGTGCTGTATTTCAGACTGATCAAACACTCTGAGATGCTTCACAAGATGAACTGGTGTGGAATAAAAGCTGCACTGATAGCGGAGCGCAGCACTTGCTGTCTGTGGATGCTGCTGTCCCTTGAAGGGAAAGTGATCAAATAGCATCTTCTGCTCATTGATTACAACAGGAAGTAAAGGTGCAAGAGACTGTTGAAGCTGCAAATAAACCTTGCCTCTGTGCAGAGCGTTAGAAATGGTAGGGTATATTAGCCAGCAATTTAGACAGCTTAACACCCACAGTGTCTCTTACTTTAATAAACATGCTCATAACCAATCAAGATTTCTCTACAAAGCTTATTAGAAGCTTGTTTCCCCTAATTACTGTGCCAGGTTCAGATAACATCTTGGTCGTTGATCACATCTACCTGAATCACCTGAATTTCAGGAAGAATTTATGTTCTATCTAAATGCAGCAACAAGCAGAAACAGTCTTATTCATGCAATCCTCGAGAGTAGCTTTGTGCAGGGCCCAGCCTCTCCATCTGGTAGACAAAAATGAAAGGCTGAGAAGGGAAGGTGAACAAGAAAAAAAAGAGATGTTGAAGAGGGTTAAATGAGAGTGGGCACAGGGAGGCAGAGGAAAGTGAAGCTGTGCTCCAAGTCTGTTTGTGTCCAAGTGAAACTGCCTGGGGATAGAGGTCTCCTGCAATGCATCCTTGGCAGCATCACTCTTTGGCTTCCTCTTCCAAATCGGCATTGCCAAGAGACATTAAGCAGTCGTATTTGAAAACATTTTGCAGGTGCCAGGCTGTACTCTCCCTTGTGTTAATGAGAATTTGATCATCTACTGTAGATATAACATACAGGGAAGGAGGAGCAGAGTCTGTGAATCAGCCATTTTTGTACTGAGGGAGGATCAGTGGTGGAACAACAATAAAGTGTCTGCATAAAAAAATCACTGAACACTCATCCAGTCTGCTAAAAACTGGTTCTTGGGCAATATAATTGCAACATCTGGTCACTTTACTTTGGTCATTGGTGAGGAAAAAATAAAGGATCAGGCCTGGAATCCAGGCAAATCTGAGATCAAACATTCCTACAGTGTCCTTATCAGAGTATTCTCTGGTTGATAGCTAATATTAAAAAATTTAAGATTCAAAACCACAGCTATATGAATTAATTTCTCTTCTGGAATGTTTTTCTTCATTCCCTTTTTTCCTTGTTTTGCAGCTCTGCTTGGGAGAAAAAACAATCCTCAGTTCATTTCAAGAATCAAAAGGGCTCTGTCTTTTGTTTGAGTTATTCCCACTCCTTTCCTTCCCTCATGCTTACTTTCCTCCCCCCCTCCATTCTCCTACAGCACACAGGCAGCCCCTTTCTGTTTGGGAGCTGCGCATTAACCGCAAAGGTTAATGAGCGCAGGGCTCAGGTGCAGTCCCTGCTCTTGCAGCATTGCTAATGCTGTGGTCATGGGCTTGGAATGGCATTCTGGCAAATTAGTTCTTTTGTGATCTCTGTGCTGAGAGCAACTCGGCTCTTTGCTGTGCTCCCTGACTGCATTTTTATGCTGAGCTTTCTGTCTGAGAATATGGTTTTTGCCCATTCCATTACCCATTCCCTGCAAGCACAACAGAATTATTTGTGAGATTGACACCAACTGCAATATGGTGAATATGTCAGTGCCAGCAAACTTTGCTAAATATTCCTGTATGTGTAAGAGCAACAGAAGGGTTGATGGCAAATGGGTAAGCAACAGCTTTGAACGGGAAACTGTCCATCTGAAGTCCACTGAGCTGGGGACTTGGCTGAGCAACCCCCTTCAGAAATGTCTAGCGATGATTCAGTCATCTTCTGTCTGGGACGAGTTACTACATTAGAGAATCTGTGACAGGAAGCTCAATTTGAGCTGTCAGTGTGCTCTGGCAGCCCAGACTGCAACCGGAGCCTGGGCTGCAGCAAGAGCAGTGTGGGCAGCAGGGCAAGGGAAGTGATCCTGCCCCTCTACTCCAAACTGGTAAGACTCCACCTGGAGCACTGCATCCACTTCTGGGGACACTGTCAGAAGAGGGCTAAGGATGTACTGGAAGATGTCCAGAGAAGAGCCATGAGGATGATCAGAGGGCTGCAGCACCTCTCCTATGAGGAGAGACTGAGGGAGTTGGGGCTGTTCAGGCTGGAGAGGAGAAGGCTCTGAGGTGACCTTCTTGTGACCTTTCAGTATCTTAAGGGGACTACAGGAAGGCTGGGGAGGGACTTTTTAAGCTGTCAGGCAGTGATAGGACTGGGGGGGAATGGAACAAAGCTGCAAATGGGGAGATTCAGACTGGATTTTAGGAAGAAGTTGTTCAGCATGAGGGTGGTGAGAGCCTGGCAGGGGTTACCCAGGAAGGTGGTGAAAGCCTCATCCCTGGAGGTGTTTAAGGCCAGGTTGGATGAGGCTGTGGGCAGCCTGATCTAGTGTGAGGTGTCCCTGCCCATGGCAGAGGGAGTGGAGCTGGCTACTCCTTGTGGTCCCTTCCAACTCTGACTGATTCTGTGATTGTTCCTCTGTGACCTGAGCTAGATTGTATGGTCCTTCCCCTGCGGGGGGCAGAGGCGTTTGGATTTGATGACCTCTTTGTGTCCCTTCCAATCCCTGACATACTGTGATCCTGTGATTCCATGATTCTATGACATTAATAAGTCACCACACATTTAAATTGCATATTCCTAAGAACATCTTTGAAATGTTCATCCTGGGGAGGAGAACATCCACATTGCACTGAAAGCATTGCTGCAATTCTGATGTAAGAGATCAGCAAGGACAGTCTGGTCAACGAAGAAATCAAATCTGCAGTTCTTGATTACATAGCCAAACACCGATGGCTGCCACACTCACTCCGTGGTTGTAAGCCTAGGCCTTCCTTCAGCTTCCTCATCACAACAACATCTACCAGCAAGCCAGCTGTTGGCAGCCAACTGAACTCCACTGGTGGAGAAACTGTTCAGGGCCTTGGCATGAGGTTTGGGAAGACAGTGGCTTAAAACCACATGGCAACTTAATTTAAGTACTGGTTGACAGTGTTCACCTTTTGCATTGTTCTTAATTTAATTTCTAATTTTCAAGTGGCTAATTAATTAATGAAGAATTTAAAATACAAGTGGGCACATTCTTCATGATCAGGCATCTGTCTTGGTGTTGTTGACACAGTAGTGTCATCAAATACACCTCATGAAGTCATGTTGGCAATGACATGGGGGAGAACCTGCAGTAGCAGAGCTTTGTGTCAATGTGCCAAGCCAGATGTCTTCAAATCTAGGATCAGAAGACTCCCAAGCCTTTCTCAGACAGGACTCTAGGATAGCAAGACTGAGGGGCTTTGAGGAGCTTGCACAGACTTCACACAGGAGGCAGAGAATTTGAGGTGTTTGTATCCTCCTGGTAGATATTCAGAGTTTCTGCAGCAGCCTGGAGGTGAACACTCATTTCACACACAGTTATCATACCCAGATGGTGGCTGTATGAAGGGAAGTTCTGTCTGCCATTGAGGTGAGTAAGCACTGGCTGAGATTTGGTGCCAAACCCTACGTTGGGGCTTGTGTTCAGTCAGTGAGGGAGAGAATCACTTCTGTTCAGGGCACTGGAGCTTCAGGGCATGTAGGACTGCCAGGCCACATAGACCTGGAGCCTGGGAGCCTCCCAGGACAGCTTAGTGTGCAATGACTGATGCATGGAAGTGCACAAAGGTCTGGAAAAGATGGAATCAGGGAGTTTTTTGGGAAAATGAATTTGTTGCTCATAACACAAAAGGGATAAGAAGAAGCAATTCATGTAACCATAGTGCCTCAAGCTTAGCATTGTGATAGCAGCTGTGGCCTTGGTACCTCAGGACCTTTTGACAGAGTGAGAAAGAAGTGATTCCCACACCTCCTGAAGGCAAAATACTTCTTCTTGGATTCTGCTCACAGGAGAAGAATTTGACCTTAAGCTTAATCACCTGGAGGCACTGGAGAAAATAAATGCATGTGTGCTTCTGTGGAGCAGTTTGTCTGCAAACGTGTCAGTTGCTCAACTTTAAAGCTTTGGTGGATGTAAAGATAGAAAAATACTACCAAAATGTCAGAAGGGAAGACAGAGATTAGGAATAAAAACAACTAATGGTGACAAGTACTGTGCAGAAGTGTAAGTGTGCTGTATAGGGACTTCTTAGCTGAAGAAAGAAGACAGCCTGCAGTCTTGCACATTGTGGCTGAAGGGATCTAGGGGGAGCGATGCACATAGTGGCTCTGAATCTGTGGAGGCTCAAATCAAGGACATGAGACACCTGAAGTAGCTCAAGAAACTTTAACAATAAGATTCATTCTTAGCATATTTTCCTTAAAAGAAAAGCAAAGCAAAACACAGAAAGCAGAGTACCATAACCTGACCGAGGGAGCTGGGCATGGTTAGTGTGAAACAGAGGAGGCTGAGGGCAGAGCTCATCACTCTCTACAACTACCTGAAGGCACATTGTGGAGAGGCTGCTGCTGGGCTCTGCTCACAGGGAATTGGAGACAGAACAAGGGGAAATGGCCTCAAGCTGAGGCTGGGGAGGTTTAGATTGGACAGTAGGAAAAAGTTTTTCATGGAGAGAGTGGTCAGGGACTGGAATGAGCTGCCCAGGGCAGTGGTGGAGTCACCCAGCCTGGGTGTGTTTGAGGGTCATTTGGATGTGGTGCATGGGGCTATGGTTTAAGTTAAATCTTGTAGAGCAGGGTTCTGGGTTGGACTTGGTGATGCTGAGGGGCTTTGCCAACCTGCATGTGGTTGTGATTCTGTGATAATGTGTAGTTATAGAAAGCTAACAAAAGCTGTTCTGAAAACACACATCATAACTACAAAAGCTCCCAGTACTTACGGGAGATCAAAATACACAGCAACAACAAAGGCTGTTCAGTGACACTATTTCAGTCCTCATCTCATCTATGAGGGCTCTAAAGGGCTTTGTAAATTGACCTGAAAATTCGCTCTGTCTCATCTGACTAAAGAGCATAGAGAAAGACTTTTACATTATATGGCCCTTTTCCATGGATATTCTATATCTTATTGAGTGCCAGTTAGGGGAGATACTCCATCAAGTGACAGTGCCACCTTACAGTCCCAGACCCACTCCACTCCATATTATCTGTTTGGTGACAGGAATGGAACACAAAGATCCCTCTGTTGGACGACATGCTTCTACTGATGGCTTTTCCTGCTAACCCTACAAGTCCTGTCTGGGAACAGTTTGGGAGTCTTCTGATCCTAGATTTGAAGACATCTGGCTTGTCATATTGACACAAAGCTCTACCACTTCAGCATGTGAAGGCTTAGTAGCTCAAGTCTGTTTAGCACCCTGCAGTGTCCTGCCTTCTGCTCGTGTGCTGCTTGGTAGATTATTCTAAGTCTGGAAAAAAAAAGAGCTTAGAGAGTATCCAGATCTTACTAAGAATGCAAAGTCTCTTCTCAGTTCCTCTGCTCTGCCACCCTAAAGCAAGCTTTAGCAAAGATTTGTGCAACTGTTTCTGAGTTAGTTTTTTTGTTTTTGTTTTTGCTGTTTGATTTATTTTTGGGATGTGTGGGTTTTTTTGTATGTGGGTTGTTTTCTTTTGTTTTCTTATTGGTTTGGTTGGTTAGGTTGCTTTTTTATGGATTTTTTTTGGTTGTTCATTCACTTTTGTTTGTTTGGAGTTTTATTGGTTGGTGGTGGTGGTGATGGGTTTTGTTTGGTTTGGTTGTTTTGGGTTTTTTTTTGTTTTTTTTTTTTCCCTTGGATAAACATTTAAAGATTGTTTTAGTCTCCATCCATGACTAAGTCACTCTGGTTTCTTGTGCTCTGATGCTGAATGTCAAGTTGCTTAGTATACGGTCTCTTTAAATTAGTTAAAACTGTGCCAAATGAGAGTTCTTCTTGGAAAGGGACACTGTAGCAACTAACTGTAAGTCACAGCCAGACAGGGCATCTTTTCTAAAATAAGCTGGACTTTGAGTGCAGTTGTAGATAGAGAAGCAAAGTTATTGAATCGAATGTCATCTCGACATAGTCTTTGTCAGTTCGAGCACAGAAGTGACCATCTTTCTTCTTCAAAGCATTTGTCAATGTCTCTCTGCTGCTAACAGACTCTATCTCATCAAGCAGGGCCCTGTGTTCTCTCTTTCCTTGCCCTTTCCTCACACAAGCATCATTTCTTTTAAGCCTGCGGAAAAGCATGAGAGAAATCTTCGTTAAATGTTAATGCCTGGGGAATGCTCTTTACCCTACCTTTCCAGTGAGTGTCTTCCCTCAGCAGCAAAGCCTTTTTCCAGCACTGAAGGGGCAGTATACTGCAGTCCAAACAATGGAAATACCCCTGACTTCTTGCCTCTCCAGGGTTTGATTCATGCTTCTTCTGAGGTACACCATGCTTACAAGGGAAGGAACTGAAGTCTGAGCAGCGAACATGAAAACACCACTGTGACGGTTTGGGTGTTCCCCGCCCCCCCACACTTTGAAATGACCCAGACTAGATCTCAGCCGGACTGGAAGTTAAGAGATGAAGCTATATTTACAGCTCAGCACAATATACAAGCAAATATATACAGTATAGACAGGAATATTTACAGAAATATACAAGTTTAAGGTGATACAGACACACAACTCCCCTCCCAGAAATCAGAGACCCCAGGAGGGGCTCCCAACCACCCTTCCACCTTCTCCCCACCCCCACACCTTACCCCAAGGTTTGGCTTACGCGCAAGGAGGATCAGCTGGGGAGGATTAGAAGAAAAGTGGTTAGTGATGTTATTCAACAGAGAGGAGAAGCCAGAGCTGCTAGCCCAAGACCCAAGCAGCCAGCCCGTAAGTAAGTAAGTCCCTCGTGACCCAGACTGCCAGCTCAAGAGACTCTTATCTTCTTTGTTATGGTTTCCTTATACCTAAACATCGCAGCAAGCCTCTGAGTGAAGTAGACATCACCACTGTTTTCCTCCACAGCCTTTAGTACAATTTTTCTCTACTAAAAAATATTCCAATTAACTCAAACCAGCACAACCACAAAAATTCATACATTCCCTAAAGACCTACCTGGGCTTCAAGTCCACTGACATGGGAAGTATTTCAAGATCTACAGATATTTTCCATTTCAAGTAAAAGGCAGAAAAGAGGGGGGGAAGAATGATTAGGCCTTGACCTGTTTTCTTTTGTACTTTTCTGCTCGGTGACCCAAATCAACCCCAGTATTGATCCCAAAGAAAATAATGCTGCGGTTGAAATGGGACTCGAAAAAGCAAAACCAAGCAATATAATTACTAACAGCCTATGTGGGCTCGCACAAAACAAATCTTGTCGACCTAACTTAATATTTTTTATGAGATTATGGATTTTGTTGGTAAAGGTATTTCTATTGATGCAATACTCTTACCTTTCTGCAAGGCATTACACAAAGAAAGAGGACATTTCAAAGCCAAACTGGAATAGTTTGAATGGTTTTAAAACTGGCAAGATGAAAAACATTAAAGCAAGGTAGTAAAGTAGCAAAAGAAAAAATATGTCTTTGATTGTCATGACCTGTAAAGTCATTAAGAGCAAATATTATATTCTAACAGCAAATTCCCTGAGCTGGGAAGTGGTGACAAGTGGTTTAGAGGTTTAAACTTCAGGTTGGAGCACTTGATGGACAGATGTCTTTTGTATTTAGCTTCATGTATCAACATTTCCACTCATATGACTTATATGGGGCTCTGCAGCCTGCAG